>OOFC01029241.1:0-13518 GCA_900323345.1 Pseudochromis fuscus | reverse complement strand
GTGGCCGCAAGACAAAATAATCGATTTAAATATTCTGACCCACCACAGATTTTACAATAACTCAAGACAAAGTAAAAATAAAATAACCACTATTCAATTATGGCAAATTATACAAAACTACAACCAAATTACCTTATGGCTCTAACATTGTAGGAATTGTTTTGTTTTGTTTTTAGTGAGAACTTGGTGGAAGTTTTCATTCAGGATAACCGTGAGTTTAAAACTCTTAACATTTACCATTAATGGAAAAAGTAGCTGAAACACAACAGTTAAGTTAAAAGCTTTAAAATGCATGGACACATTCTCCAGACATGAGCATGTCCGGTTTACTGACGGCAGCTTTCTAAGTGGTTTTTGAAATCACTGTGGTTTAGTGGCCGGTAGCAGAATTAATCTGACAAGAATTACAGTTGAAATGAGAGCCACAGGCGCACAACTGGACAGATATTAGAGCAGGGATGTAGTTTTTCAGGTGAATGTAATTGTGCCATAAGCTCCAAAACCTCCAAGCTCACTACCCACACAGCCACACGAATACACACACATACACACACCCTGGATAACAATGAGTCCAATGGCCAGCAGCTAACTTGGAGGTAATGGTCCGAGAGACCTGTGATTATCCTCCGTCACGTACAGCTATGTGCCAAGCATGCGTGCCTCGATGAAATTTAAACTCAAACGGCCGAGTATTTTGCATCAGTCCTTGTCTGAGGCAGTATGATAAATTTAAAAGTCACACTTGCTTTAATCTATATTCAAAGCCTTAAACATCACAGTGCTTCATTTGAAGAGTTTTTAACATAACAAATAAATGAAACCAGTTGATTTTCAGAACATTTCGGACAAATCTTTACTCTTCGTCCTGTTACCATCAATATACAGAAAATTCCTTTTGTTGCACGAGTACATTGCAGCTGCTTTGTGTAGTTTGTATTGTGTTTGCATAGTGCTGACTAGCTGCGTTGGCTGGCGAGCTGTGTGTGAGCAGTGTAAGCAGGTTTTGCTCAGAAGCATCGCGGTGCACTGAAATATGAGCGAGGAAATGATTTGTGAGGCATGCATGTTTACTGGTGCTGTGGCAGGTGCATGTCTAACAGTCTGAATCTGACCCTGCTGCTCGCTTCATACACACATAAGACACTCTCAGCAATGTCACACGGAGACTGATATATTGCCAATGTATCCACCACAGTGATGTCCTTGACTGTGCTGCTGCCCCCTCCCCATCACCCAAACAAACGATGCCTATTAGCTAATATCACACGGGCTTATTTTTATACATCTCTGCCTCTCTGCCCCTGTAACACCCTTGAATTGACATTGGTTTTAAGGTCTCAATGCAACAATGGAAATGGACTGATTTGGATTTGTGTGTCTTTCAGTCTTGACCGTGTGCGTCAGTTGCTTTAAGCCATAGTCCAGAATTGACATTAGAGTGCTCACACACATTTTGATATCACTTAACCAGCTGCATATAGATGCAATATATACACATAGATATATATCAAATAAAAGAGTCTATAGCCATCGTAACAGCTCTGTGATGATATAGCTACATGTACTGTTTAACATGCATTGAGTTGCAGGTTTGCATCAATGCACAGCACAGCTGAGGACGACGAGAACCTCAGTGGTTTTGCAGCTTTAGTCATAAACCACAGTAACAAAAATGTTAATTGTGGCCATGTGATGGTGCTAGATGAGAAGTCAGGGATCACCAAAGGGACAGCAATTCAGTGATGGAAACAGCAGCTGACAGAGAGACTGACATCATCATCCTCAGAGCTACCGTGTTGTCAGAATTGTTAAGATATTGTCAGATAACTTCAGTTGTCAGCAACTCACACTATCTACAGCACAAAGTTATATTTGTATTTCTACAAGTTTGCTTAGAAGGTCTTCTTTATTTGATGTAAAATTGACAGCATGGTTTTCTACTGTGGCTACAGTTATCAACACAGCATGTTGTGTTCGGGTACCAAAGGAAGAGAAAGATAATGGATGAAGTGATGACAGCCCTGATTTATCGCACCAATAAAAGCAGCAGGAAGAGAAATGCAGTTTACTGGTCATAAAGTCTGATAAGCCTAATGTCCCTGCTTTTATAAACTTGGGCATCGTGCATTTGGATTATCTGACATCACCGCAGCTTCTACTGAAAAGTGTTTCACAATAACACATCTCTAATCACTATGTTGCACCAAGTTTCCAGTCTTCACCCCTTTGTGACATGCGTCATCAGTAGCAGTCCATTTATCATCGGGGTTGTATTTTGTGCAAACAGAGAGTGTTTTGTCCCACAAACATGAAACGGGCATTAGGGAAGTGTTATTGTTAAGTTGTTTGCTTATTTCCATTCAATATGCACTGCCACTTCCTCTAAATGCCTGTCAGAGTGGGCAAACCCACATATAAGTAACTTTTCCAGACGCGCCACAGGAGGTTTCATCCTGTTATTGTTTTGGGAGTAGATGTCTCAGATCCTGACTTTAAAAAAAGCTCACGCATAAACTCAGGAAGCTCCTGTAATGAAGTAAGACATTCTCTAAGAAGTGAGGCCCACCTGAAGGACTCTGCGTGCAATATTTTCTAACACATCTGCAAGTTACAACTGTTGCAGCTCCTTGCTTGAGTGAGATATGTCTCGACCTGGTGTGATGCATGACTTAGCCTCACTTGTTTAGACAATCTTTCGAGCCTCTGAAACGAGTGGCAACACCATCTATAAAACTAATGGCTTACCGTGGTGCATTAGGTCACATCAGCATGCAGTTTACATCCTACGCCCTATCCGCTTGGAGTGGCAGAATCCAGCTGCACCTCAGAGGGCATTGATCTACTTTTTACATGCACCTCATGACACCAGATCCTCCAGAGAAAATTGTAGGCTGAGGAACTCATGTCTGAGTCATTACATAAGCAGCAGGAGCCAAGAGTATTAGCGTGCAGATCCCTCGTATCTTACTTCATTAGGGGCTTGGGCCTGAACTTTGTCTCTAATTAGATCTGTCAACTCAAAGCCCAATATGTGTGGGAACGGCACAGAGAACTGCTGAGCAACTGGAATCAGACACGGGATGAGATACATGTGCTGCAGAGGTTTCAGTGGCTGGACCAAACTAGTCTGTCTTAGTACTAGCAGTCTTTTACTAGTAGTTAAACACAGCAGATCTATCAGTGTACTGGACGATCGCTCTGTCAGTGTTTACTTTACCTACAGTGTCCACAACCATTGGATAACTTAAAGCCTTGTTTTTCCAGCTGTTGCTCCTGAGGTGTATCACCACAACAAACCAATCAGTTACCCTAAAATATCTCTGAGGTGCTGGTTGAGTCATATACAGTAGACATTAGTTACCAACATGATGAGTTTGTAAAACATTATATAATTTTAGGCTTTATTCCCAGAAATGTATATGTTACTGAAGTAAATAGATCAAGCAGATACAGAGCTGAGTGAAATAAAAACCCAAATAACAAATCAAAGATGATTGAAAAACTGACATTTAAACACTTATATATACAAAATCTATTTTTTGCTAGAATACTTTATACTATATACATGATTTATACAAATATTTCAGTCAAAGAAATTGATGTACTGCAGGTCAGAAATGTGTATATTCAATTAGGGCATTTTTAGGGCATTTTAATGTTTTATTTTCTGTTGTACTGTAAGCTCATGCTAGAATTTCACTGTTACTTGTATAATGTTTGTGCCTGATGTGAGATGTTTGAACCCAACTGCAAAAAAAAATCTACCCATGGGTATGAATAAAGTAACCTAACCTATATAATACAATACAATACAATTAGACTATTAATCCCGAAGGAAATCACTGAGCCAAATTGCCCATTTACATTACAACATGGAAGGACTTTACAATATGCAATAACAAAATCTCTATATGCAGAATATTATATGCTTATTATTGAAATTATTGTTAAATGGGTAATTCTCTCAAATAACTACATCTTAACAGTAAATTCTATTTTATTCCATTTAATACAAAAATAATAAAATACTAAAATAATAAAGTAGTGGTGGGATATCATTTGGGATATTGGATGAAATTGTACATTTTTCAATACATTTCAGCAGATTTTCTGATTTCCTCCCACAGTCCAAAAGAGATGCTTGTTAGGTGAATTAACTCATCTAAATTGACCATAGGTGTGAGTGTGAATGAATGAATGAATGATGTTAATACTTCTCCTTGAACTACTACTCACATTGGTTCCTTTTTTCCAAAGATCTTTAGTTGAATTCATCCGTACCAACTGTAGAGATAAACAGGACATGTAACCAGATGGCAACAAAGAGGATGTGCTATAAAACGCTGTACCTGGAATCAAACCAAGAGCGCTGTGATTATATGTTTTCCACCTTCGACCTTGGTCCTTGAGTTTGCTCATAAATTGTTGTGTGTTTGATTCTCACTGCAGTCGTTTTAAATTATAACATTGCATGTCTGCAGATTTAATTCACCTTCTTCTCCTTCATCACCCTGAACTTGGCCTGACATGATGTAAATCTCTTCCAATATTTTCTGGAGGTTTTCTCCGTCAACATCATTAATATTGGGAAATCCTAGAGCATCGCTTTTTCCATCTGTAATCTTTCTTACTTTCTTTTTCCATGACAGTTTATACTCACCACAAGAAACCTGGACTTCTCTCCGCCTTGTCATCTGAATTTCCTCTCATCATGGCAAGAAGAAGCTCTCTGCCATGCTCTTCTCTATTTTAGCATTCAAGTCTTGTAGGCTTTGATGGTCGCAAGCTTTCTATGCTTCTAATCCATCAGCAGAAACATCAAACGTTTGGTCAGCAGTTCACCTGAATTCACAATGATCTACATGTAGTTACATCCATGAGCAACACTGTGATTGATGGCGCTCATTGATCATTCAGAGCTCACCCTTAACTAAAATTCACCAGAGTTCCAGCAACTAAACACTAAGCTATAATTAAATGAACAAACCACACCCCAATATTGGCACTATACCTCTGCCATAATTCAGTCTGTGCGTCTTCCCCAAACAAAGAGTTTATTACCCTCACACATACCTAATGGCGCTCCGAGTGCTCTCATTAGCCCATCATCTCCTAGCGTAGCGTCAGTGCTACTTCTGCACATGCGTTCTTGGATTACCGTAATTACGTCACGGTTTGCGCAGTTGGAAAAATTCCAACAGTTCCTGAGAGCTGAGACGTTGCACTTTACAGTGAATATCGTGTTATTACGGTAATTTCACTAGCGCCTCTCCTAGAAGCCGGCAAAGTGATTTACTACCTGTTGTCAGAGTGTAATAACAGTGCACAAAAACACAAAAACGGGATTTGAGTTTAGAGTTTTAGTGAACAAAAACACTGCAATTACACCTGAATGTTAGATTTTGTGAGATGTTAAATCTGAATTTGAAATCAAAATAAGCATAAAAAGTCCAGGTGGAAATTTGGAGGCTCAGGTGGTAAAGGGTTAATTCCAGATGCCTGTTTCCAAGTTTATCACCACAAAGGTTCCTTCAAACCACAGATGAAATCAAAGAAACCTGCACCAATAACAATGACTCGGCAGTTTTTAATATAAGTAGCACTGCAGTGTTTATCTTCAACACATGATGAGTAATTAGTGCACAGTGAACCAGAATGCCAGGAAATCTTCTGCAACCACAGGAATGTAGGCCTGGCTTCCTTTACACCTCACATCGGCTGTTTTATTGGTCATTACAGTGCTTACAAAATGTATTTAGCAGCAAGTTCTCCAGTTGAAACAACCACACACGTTGTTTGTTCATACCCTCAGAATACGTCCCACAGGACCTGTAGGTTTCCTGAATTAGCCCCACTTCCTTCAGCAGGAAACATATCGCATAGATTTATTGCCTCTGTTTGATTTAGATAGAAAAACAACTTGGTAAGATTTAAGGAAAAATCCAGGCTTGAGTCATCGTCATGGTTACGGCGCAGGATGCAGGGTACAGGATCCAGGTGAGTATAATAAACAAAGGATAACAAAAACGCTGCACGTCTCAGGCATTTGAGGTAAAATCCCAAATGCCCCAAAACAAAGAAATATCCAATGAACAAGATACAGAAAAAAAAAAGAAAAGAAAAGCAGGAGCCAGTGAGTCTCAGACACAGGAACCCAGGTGGGCAACATGCAGGGTGTAATGACAAAT
Source organism: Pseudochromis fuscus (assembly GCA_900323345.1). Lineage (NCBI taxonomy): Eukaryota > Metazoa > Chordata > Actinopteri > Pseudochromidae > Pseudochromis > Pseudochromis fuscus. Next base: position 7,330 of record OOFC01029241.1, on the reverse strand, counting down.
AACAACAACAAAATACACAACCAAAACAGTTAGAGCACAAAGCACACATTTAAAGTTGTGCAACAGTCAAGGGGAAAAGAAATGTTCAGTTTACAAGATGCAGTGGTCTCTGATGTTCAACACCAGTGTTTTATCAGCCTGACCTAAATTTATGGCTCAGTAGCTACATCACCAACCTCACTTCCTCCTTTGTTTCTGTCATAATTACTGCAACCATTAGAGGACACAAGTTACTTGAGCAAATGACCTATTGGCCGGTCTCTTTTTATTTGTGGGAGGACAGTCTTGTATTTTCCAATGATTGATGATGATCTGACGTGGTCATCTGATGCTTCCGGACTATATGAGTTCATATGAATGTCTGATTGCTTCAGTAAACAATTCGGCAGCACACTATGCACTGGGAATACTGAGGGCTGCAAAGTAAACAGATGTTGTGTTCACCAAGAAGTAATCTTTCAAACAGCACAGCCCTTGTTAGGACGTATTTAGTCTGGAAATGCAAACCTCCGAGGATCCAGGCCCTGAGACGGGACCCAGCTTATTTTACACAGCTCTAACCATAAGTACACATTTATGGTAATATCTACAGAGTGCTATGTATTAATAGTGTCATCTAAAACTCAGAAGATAGTTTACTGACACATTTGACACTAGACTTGAGTCTGAAAATGTGATCAAATAGTGTCAATACACTGCCTCTGATAAAACCCCATTAAAACCTGTAGCTCTCTGCAAGTAGTTTTCTTTTTTTCCAGCCTTTTCTCAAATACTTCTTACATTTACTCCTCATGTACTTCTCTGACTCTAACTTTTTCATTTTCACAGCCAACTTTCGTCTAATGTGACACTTTCATTTGTTATTTTGTTGTTGTTATTTCGGACTACCCAGTTTCATCACCACCTCATTTCATGTGGCCCACCACAACTGTCACTATTGAGGTCAATAAATATTTTCATTTAAAGTCACATGTCAAATTATTAGATTTATGGTGTCATGATTCTTTTCCCTTGTCTTATTAATTTCCAGTCACTGCTAAATCATCTTCAGGCCTGGTGCTCCTGCTTTGAAATTCCAGGGTACTTGCCATTTTCCAAAGCCAAAGCCACAAAAAGAGAGACTGACTCTCTGGCGAAGATACATTTTACCACAAGGTTTTTAACTATGTGTTGCTGGAAATTTAAAGAGCTGCACAGTAGCAGACCAACCCCAACTTTCAGCACTTCTGTCTTAACACTGATGTGAATGTGTCTAATAAATCATATTTGCACTTCTATATGATTTTAAACAACATTGCTATAAAAAATAACTGTGTATGAATCAGTAATGGTAATCACCTATTCAATATTTAGTTTCATATAGTTTATAGACAATGTTATCTTTATACCAGACCAATTGCACAACATTTCAGCAGCAGAAATATAGATAATTGGTATTTTATAGAGAGGTTAAATACAAATTGTGCAACTATGTTTTTTGTTATGCTCATAGTTGCCTGATTTCTGCATTATTTTTATATCTACAAATTTAAATATTGTAGTTTTTGTGTTGATAAATTGTGAGCGGTAAGTAGTTGTAATCACCATTGTCATTTCAGTCCATAAATCCCAGCAAAGCATTGCACTTGGCAGCATATGTGGGAAGGTGGAAGTGTTCAGAGGAATCACTGGAATGTAGCACATGCACATAAACATAGGAATCACACAACACTGCCAATAAAAGTTGAAAAGGAAATGTTTTTTTCTGTGAGTGTATGAGGGTAAAAGTAATCAGTGTTGCCTTTTATAACACCAGGATTATTATGAACAGAATAACAGTGAGAAGCATTCTGTCTGGTGCCATTAGAGCAAAATCAGCTGTGGAAAGAAAAAAAAAAATGCTATTCTTGCCATTTTAAAGATTCGGCTTGAATCCTCAGAGGATCAATAAGATTCATCCAAAGCTTCAAGCCACTGAGTCATGCCTGTAAGATGCCGTTAGATATGGGCAATAAAAAACACATTTACAGCACCGAGGGTGATTTTCTTGGAACATGTGCACAGTGCTTTCTCTGCTCTTAATGCCTCTCCTGAAAAAGTCTATGGCTCAGATGTTCTGTGTGCCAACTATCACATCCTGCCATTCATAACCACATCAGGTCCTGAGGGTGTTGGCTTGATGATGTCACACTTTTGAATCCATTAACAATTAAAGCATTGGATTTTTTTAATCTGTACTTTTTATATACACAATCAAGATTTTTTTTAATCATTTGCACTACTCCATTCAGATTTATTTTTATTGAAGGCATTTCCCTACAGTTAAGTGTAATTATGTTACCTCATGTTTCCCCCTCACTGTTTGGGTGCATTGTGAATGAGCATGTAGTTGTTTAGCTCCCAAACAGAGGTCTGCAAAACCTCCAGGACTTCTTCAAGTCTCCAGCAGAATAAAAAGGACTTTACTTGGACATTTGCACAAGATGAAAAAATATGTTTATGTGTTTTAATATCACAGGGTGCAATGTTTTCTTCACAGCTTCTCTTTGAACGACTTAATGAGTCCACACCACATTAACAGCGACAACAAAACTCTTCTCAGTTGGTTATAAAATGAGATCCGTGATTTAGAGCAGATCTGGGAGTTGCAGCTCGGAGGAGGGCTGGCGCTTCAGCTGTGATGTTACTGATGAACAGTGCACGTGGCCACCTAGTGGTGGTGACGACTGAGACTGTTTACTGTTGACAGGCTGCTGAACCAGGGACCTTATATCAGGGGCTGATGCGCTGTAGTGTTGGTCATTCCGATTCCTCCCACAGACGATGATGAACCTTTCTATTGTTGCCGCTTATTTTTAAATTGTAACATTTTGATTTTCAGAGTTTGATTCTGAAAGTAAATGTATTTATGTCTTTTTTTTTTTTTTAGACCTGAGCATCTTTTTTCCTAGAAATTCAGATTTGGGTTATGTAGATTTACCTTTGACCAGTGAGGTGTACTACTCACTTTTTTTTTGTAGATCCATGCTGTAGCCTTGTGCAGCTTAGGTTTTTCCAACTGTTTCAAATTATTTAGATAAGTGGAAGAATTCGCTTTGCGCTTTTTTTCTTTTTCTTTTTTAACAAAGCAATGGTTACTGAGGTTCAAGGAAAAAGTGAACCCTCTCCTTGTCTTCTATCAGTTTAGAAACATGTTTTGAGCCTGATTATATCTCATCCTTCGTCTTGTCACCTGCGAGGACGCAAGGAAGACTTTGGCACTTAAGACCCTCCAGGTGACTGATTCAGCCATTGCATGACTGCACAAGCCTGACGCATCTGCAGAGGACAAGACCGCTGCGATGGAAAGTCTTTTAAATGAAACTGACATTTGGCAATTCAACGAATCCTGGAGGAACTCGAGTCTGATCAACGGGACGGGTGTTTTGAACCAGACGAACCCTGTGAAACGGAATGAAGAGGTGGCGAAGGTGGAGGTGACTGTGCTCGCCCTGGTACTGTTTCTGGCGCTGGCTGGGAACCTGTGCGTCCTGCTGGCCATCCGCACCACCAAACACAGCCAGTCTCGTATGTATTACTTCATGAAGCATCTGAGCATCGCCGATCTAGTTGTGGCGATATTTCAAGTTCTCCCTCAACTTATCTGGGACATTACATTTCGGTTCTATGGACCGGATATTTTGTGCAGGCTGGTGAAATACCTGCAGGTCGTTGGGATGTTCGCCTCCACTTACATGTTAGTTTTGATGTCCATAGACAGGTGTTTGGCGATTTGTCAGCCCCTCCGGTCTTTGCACAGGAGAAAAGACCGTTTCTATGTCATTTCGTCCTGGATCTTGAGTCTGCTCTTCAGTATCCCGCAGGTGTTCATCTTTTCCCTGACAGAGGTTAGCACGGGAGAGTATGACTGCTGGGGCGACTTCATTAAACCTTGGGGAGCCAAAGCTTATATTACATGGATCAGCCTCACCATATACATCATCCCAGTGGTTATACTGAGCATTTGTTACGGGTTGATAAGCTTCAAGATCTGGCAAAACTTTAAATTAAAAACCAGGCGGGAGCAGTGTATCAGTCTGACGCCCAAAACCTCCAAAGGCAACACGCTGGCCCGTGTGAGCAGCGTTAAGCTCATCTCCAAGGCGAAGATAACCACAGTGAAAATGACTTTTGTGATAGTGCTGGCTTATATTGTCTGTTGGACCCCCTTTTTCTCCGTTCAGATGTGGTCTGCGTGGGATCCAGCAGCACCCCGTGAGGGTAAGTTGCGCGCCAGTGCGCAAAGGCAAATATGTACGCTCCGTGCCATTACGCATGTGAAACATTTTGAAACATGTATACCCTACTTATCACCCTTTTGAACATTTGCCTGACACTGTTCCTATTGAAAATGAGACCAGACTGTAACTGCTTATCCTTCTGGCTTTGCGCATTAGTGATCTCCACGCACGAGGAGCGAGTTTAAGACGCACACCCAGGCAACACAAATACATTTGAAGTGGTAGAGTATGTCTCTTCTCCTCCTCATCCAGCTGGTTTGGGTACTGAAGTTGTATAGTCGACTCAAGAAAAATAGGAGTCTGAATTTTTTTTTTTTCCTGGCAGGGTAAACACTGCGGTGTGGATGACAGTTTACTGATAACACTGCAAGAGGTTAGACAGCAGGGCAAATATCAACAAATACCCAAAACAAACATGTCTCTAAATCTAAGCTGCGTACACTCATGGAGGAGAGATCTGTGTTTGTAACATTCAGTCATTTTAACAGAAAAATATCCCTACAATAAACACACGGACACAGCCCATAATTAGCTATTTATTTTATTACAGAAACATTTCAAACAACGTTGTCAGAGCAGGCTATCTTTTATGAATTTTCTGTTTAATTTTTGTGGTGTTGTCATTTTTTACACTATGAATATTTTTAACACAACAGGATCAATACTTTCTGTGTTTTATGTTAAATTCTTAGATTTTAATAAATATTCCAAGTTTTCTCTGACCCTCCTTGTTGCTGCAGGGACCGACTGACAGCTAATCATTAATCAAATTAGTGTGCGCCACCGCGCGCCAAGCAGCGTTTATTTGTGCCTATGGGGGACGCTGACATTTAGCCACAATAGGCGACTAAGCAGCAATCTACTGTAAGTGAGGATCTGCTGGACCATGGCCACACCCTCACAAACCAGAGAATTTAACATTCATTCATTCTTAATGAAATGCATCAGCCATATGGAAAGGGGAGATATGCTTGATTTGGGAGGGGTTATAATTTGTCTGCTCTTTTTACTGGGAAAATGGAAAAGGTATATCAATTTTCAGCCTTTTATTGAAGTGTTTTGCAGAATAATATGTTTGCATATTTAAAACATCTAAAAAAAGACAATGCAAAAGTTGTTTTTCAGGTTTCCAGACAACAAATGGAAAAGGAGCCTTTCTAAAAAAAAAACACACAAAAATGAAATATATGAAGCTAAAAATATGAATAGGAAGTTTAGGAGTAGCCATTCTTTGGTGTTGCTTTGTTCGTTTGTTTTGCTTCTGTGGATGTGTGTAAATGGTTTCTCGCTGGCTGGTCCCACCATGATCCTACTCAAGCTGAATTGTTCACACCAACTGTTCACACTTAGCTGTCAGTACACTGGTGTGTTACAAGTGGAGGCATATTGCTTGAATGCTTTGACGAAATAGTAATTAACTCCGGTGCAATTTTGAGTTATAGGAGAAAGAGCAGAGCAACAAAGGTGGCTCAGCTTGTGAATGGAAAACAAAAGTGGGTAATTCATTTTCTGTTGCAGAGGCTGCGTCAGTGGAGGGAGGAGACTGATGTGTGAACGTGAACAGCACTCAGAAAGGGCAGGAATTGGCAGTGACACGTGCCAGTGTTTGTGTACAAAAGGCAGGCCGGAGTGTCATCTGTGTGTGTGCAGATAAAGGGTCCATTAGAGCCACACTCAGAAAAGTGAGACCGGCACACGGAGCTTAGAGAAGCAGAATCTCCTTGTTGCAAAGATGAGCTTCAAATGTTCAGAAAATATCAACAAAACATGAACAACAATGAATTTGGAAGAGATACCAGGATCCAATCATTTGCTCAGATTTTATTTTGTGATGCATCTGATCCACATTGTGCCTTTAAAACTGTTTGTATGAAAGTGAAAGATTAACAATCAATGGGGATCATCACAGTTAAGCAGGATATTCGTGCAGGATTATGGCTTATGGCAGGTAATGAGTGGACATATGATGAATATTTAGTTAACAAGAATCTGCAATCAGCAAGTGGTTGCATGATTTGTCCAAATTTAAAGAACTAGTTAGATGCTTTGTAACATGTGTTTGCATTGTGATCACGAGTTAGACTGACACCACTGGGAGGTTTGTGGCAAATATGACGCTATAGCCAGCAACAGTTTAGCTTAGCATAATGATTAGAAACAGGAGGACTTGAAAAAAGGATGAACAGCTTATTCTGGAACCACTTACTGACCAGAGTTTCCACTAATTACCTAGCCAAGAAAAAGTCAAACCAGAAAATTTGAATATTTGTTACCTCCGCCAAGGAGGTTATGTTTTTGCCGGGGTTTGTCTGTCTGTTGGTTTCCAAAATAAGTCTAATAGTTACAGACGGATTTTGATGAAATTTTCAGTGATTGTCCAGCTGGGGATCAGGAACAAATGATTAGATTATGGAAGTGATCCGGATCACCGTCTGGATCCAGGAAATTTTTGAAGGATTCTCTAACATTGGGAGATAGGGCCATATGCGACATTTATGCATATGACTCCACCAAAAATGGTCAAGACACTTTGAAAAAACTACAGGACAAGTTTCTAACATGGTCTACAATATATCAAAGATTGATCCGGATAAAGGAATAATTTCAGATAATATGATCCAGAATATGAAAAAATCGATCTTTGAAACTTGCATCATAAAAAAACCAAATGAAGCTAGAAACATGCAACAGACATCTTTAAACAGCCACGAGGAACTAATATTGATATAAATAAATGCAAGACTAATACTAGTAATATCTTTGGTGGAAGTCACAATATGGAAGGAAATGTTGTGCTTGGTGGAGGTCTGCGCTGTCTGAGTGCTTTTCTAGTTGTTTATGTGACAATCATCACAACAGATGCACCAGGGGATCTATGTGCAGAAATATTTACACTCAAGGAAAAAAGAAACGCACCATTTTCATTTTCTCAATTTTTCAACAAATATTACAGCCAGTGAAAAGTTACAGACTACAATGAGTTTAGTACTACAGTATTCAGAGTCAAAATGAAATGACTGTTTTCCTGGTTCCGGTTGATTGATTTTGATGAGCAATAACAACTGTGTTTT
>OOFC01029239.1:0-24807 GCA_900323345.1 Pseudochromis fuscus | reverse complement strand
TGAGCAGGGTGTCGGAGCGGAGCGTCATGGGTGAATCCGGAGAGTCGTACAGATGGAAAACAGCCAGACCCAGCGGTGGCAGACGGACCATGAACGTGGCCTGGATAGAAGATTGAAAAACGATTGGATGTAAAAATATAAATAAAAGTCATAAACACACACACACAGAAAAAAATTAACAGAAAAAGCTGAGACATGGTAAAGCGCTGGTTTCATTTTCCTTCTTAATCGGAACAGCGTTTGTTGACCACAAGGCATTCATTAAAAGTTAAAAGCATTTACACATTATGCTGTAATTAAAATGGGATGAGATATGGTGCTAATGAGAGTGTTTGTATTTCTGTGTTACATTTATTTATTATTTTCTCTGCGTGGAGAGCATTATATTTGGGGAGGGAAGCAATTATAATTAAATACATAGTCACTGTGGAGCAAATGTTTTTAACCACTACAGATATAATACATTTGAGTAATTTTTTTCTCCTGTTTTTTTGCGAACAACATCTGTTTTAGTAAAGTAAAAACTGGGGGAAAAAAAATCTGTAAGTGAAGCAAACTTTTACGTATATTAAGTACTTTTAATTTACAATAATAAAGGCTTTTCTCTGAAGCAACAGTTTTCACTCTGAAACATACAAACACACAGATACCATGAGAGACATGTTTGATCCACCATACTGGAAACATGAACCTTTAAATAAGCAAATGTGTGTTGATTTTGTTTGACTTTGTATAAATGCAAATATTGTGTTGTGGAGTTTAGTTCACTGGGCAGGTTATAAAAATGGCACAAAAAGATAAGACGACAGGGTGCAGTCTGACTTATGTATGAAACCTAGACAAAACAGCCGGGTCCCAAAAGTGCAACCAATCCAGAATACCACCACTAGATGCTGGCTCCAACTCACTTTAAATAGAAAAATCATAATTTTCAATCATTAAACACTCTGTCAATACATATATGATATATAATATTTTCTTCCACAAGTTATTCTGATGTCATTAGCTGAAGTTCATTCTTCTTATCAGTAATATTAGGCTTCAAAAAGAGGAATATTTAGGGGCGTGGTTAGTTTGATTGACAGGTCTGACTTCATTACCAGACCTGAACTCCAGAGGGACTTTTGAAATACTCAGTCAATACATTTTTTCATGACTGAAAATTATGATTTTTGAATTGAAATCAATGCATGGATTTTCTGCGGGTACTCTGGTTTCCTCCCACGGTTCAAAGACATGCTTGTTAGGTGAACTGATTATTCTAAGATCAACAACGTATGAGTGTGGATGGTTGTCTGTCTGGGATAGGCTCCAGGCTCCAGGCTCCAGGCTCTCCCTCTCTCTCTCTGCTTCATATTTCAGCCCCGGTTGCTTCGTCTATTTCTATGTACCGTCTGTGTCTTATACATATTCCCTTCATATTCAGATATGCTTCTGGCTCCAAAAAAAGCAACATGGTGACGTCCAAATACCAAACTCCTGGCTTCAAAATGCAAGTCCACAAACCAACAAGGTGAGGTCTCTTTAGCTTTGTCCATTCTATACACAGTTAATGGTATAACATTAGCAGGCTTCTCCTTTTCAGAGCTACCAATGACCATCCTCTCTGTACTGCCAGCTGATCACCTGTCCTATCTGGACATGTCTTTATACATGTTTCAAGCTTATGTCCTTCCAACTTCAACACTTCATGACCTTGTACAGAGTTGTGAGCTGATTCAGTGTGGACACTGACTGAGGACAGTGCAAACACAGCTGCTGTGCCAAAGCCAGCAGCCTAATGAATTTAATGTCTTACCTCAAATACCTCTGCACTCATTTGACTTGCAGAGCTCCACTGAGCACTCAGCTGCACGGGGAGGGTCTGTCCATCCTCGGTCAGCACGCGCACCCGGACCGTGTTGACCAGCACAGTCACCGCACACAGGCGCTCCTGTTCGATGGGGTTGAACAGAACCAGGTATCTGGGTAGAGAGGGGGGAAAAAAGCAATTATAAGCACAGGATGGTGTAGGAGTGTCTGAGGGGAGGAGGCGGAGGACATGAGAGACACACAGGGGGATGCAGATAATACCTCGGTCCTGCTGGGTCCAGCTCGATTAAAGTGCGCTGAGGCAGAGAGTCCTGAGTAGCACGTCTGTCATCCTATAGAAAGAAAATACAGGAAGCACTCTGAATACTCAATAAGTCACAGATAGATTATATTATATATAAAATGTATATAGATATTACAGATAGATAGATTGTGCTTGTGATACAATACAAGTGCACATTTCCTCTCACCGTCTCCAGGAAGGGCTCCGTCTGGTAAAAGCGATAAAACTCTTTATTTTTCATCACCAGGAAATGAGCGGCATTGATGATTACTCTCTTCAGACCGATGAGTGAACGCAATAATCTAGGGAGGAGAAGGAAGAATTAATAGTTCACTGCAGCAGTCACAGGAGACAGCTTGTTATTCTGCTTCAGTGTGGTGAACAGGAAGGTAGAAAATACAGATTTAAGAAGAAGAGCTGGCACAGTTTTTCCATTTCATCTTAATAAGTTTCTGAAAATGAAATCCGTGCTGTGCTTGGATTCTCACTTGGTGCCATAGTCGATGACAACGTTCTCCTTCGCAGTGCCAGTAATGGCGTCGTGATGCTGGAAGAGGCCAACTGACCGCCTCGCGTCGACCAGCAGGGCATAATCAGAGACTGGGTAGCGTCCTTCCATCCCTGCATGTCGAGCGTTTGCGACCGCCAGGCTGTAGAGGATCTCGGCACCCCTAAATAAAAATACACAAAGAAAAATAAACATTGAAGAGAGACTTGATAGTTTCCTTTGACCTGCTACATGCATATTCACAATAGGCTGATCACTACATCGTTAAGAAAATTTCCCATATGTAGTTGTTTATTTTTTTATTTGAGGAGAAAAAAATCAAGACCAATTAGAATTAAACAGCCAATCAACATTTTTTTTAGCTTAGATTTTGTTGTTGTTTACATATTAGAAAGACTCTATTCAGCTGAGTCTGATCTGCAGTGTCTAATCCTTTGTTTTGATTTGGACTGTGCCTCTGATTTGTATTCAGGATGTTTGCAGACACTGGTTGCCACACCTTCATCTTATTTTGAAAGGCAAAAGCGAGAAGATGCCTTTTACTGAATTCACTGATATAAACTAGGGGAATGTGTTAATTACTACACATCCCATATTTCTAAAGGTAGTTATCAGTGATGTGTGATTACATCTTAAATCCAGCCTCACCTGAGATGCGACTCAATCACACGATCCAGGCTCTTGTAAAAAGGTCGTGATGTGAAATACCCGGTCCAGTAGTGGTCTTCACGGTCTGCATAGGCAAAGAAATCTCCACTAAGGACGGGGTAGTCCGCGGGTCTGGATCCCTGGGCCACTCCATGAGATTTGTACACCGCACTGAAGTAATCGCTGAGAGTCCCAAACTGAGCCTGGAGGAGCCAGATGACATGTTAACTGAAGAAATAAAAAGTATTTCATTATTATACAAGGGCCTTTCATCTTACATGACTTCTCCTGAACCGAATATCAAGCCGTGACAGAGTCTTTGTTCTGTCAGTAAGTTCAATCACCACTGCATCATTCATTAGGACAGGCAAAGCTGCACAGACATGCTTCACCCCCCACCCCCCCAAAAAACAAAACAAAAAAAAAACACATATTCAACAGCAGCATTTATGACAATTGACAAATTGTTTTCTCACTTGAACGTGCATCTCCGGGTGAGAATTCATGTAGTCAAATAGCTTCTGGTAATTGATGTACTGCTGATCCCACTCCAGGGCTTTGTCGTAGCGGAAGTCGTCTCCCAGAGGAACCAGGAGCACCTTGCTGCGATAGAGTTTGGACTTTTTGCGGTACTGATCCAGGAGCAGCTGTGCCCTGATTGAGACAGAGGAAGAGGAGGAGGAGGAGGAGGAGGAGGAGGGAGGAAAAAATTAGGGGACATATTTCTTGGCATCCAAGCTGTTCTGGTTTGCAGTTTGAGGAAATCGCTATGACCTTGCAAAGGGGGAAGATCAAATTAGCCCCTGAAGGTACTTTCCACTGAAATATGTACCCGGGAAAGTTCTTTAGGTCCTTTTAAAGCTGCTTAATGCGACTGCAGGACTATCAGCAGGCGGCATGTCCCTCCCTCCTTTTAAACACTTTCTCTGGCTGTTGTCATTGGCGTGAGTTCAAGCTGAGTTTATTTGTAAAGGGACCATTACAGGACACATAGCAGCGGCAACAGCAGTGACCAATTAGCCGTGTGTGTGCGCTGTTGGAGCTGAACACCAATATTCAGCAAAATGTAATAAATGTTTAACTAGGTTTTTTACATAAACATGCAACAAACAAATGCTTTTAATTAGCATCACTCACTTCTGTTCATGTACTGTTAGACCCAAGTAGATACCATAGACTGTCTATAGAGTGGATGAAGGTAACCTGACATGACCTGGTTTTTTGTGAAGTCGCCTTTTGAAGCCAGGAGTGAGAACCCGGGGACAATGACCAATGTGCATGAGACTGGAGTTCAGGGCTGGACTCATTGGAGAGCCACCCTGTCAATCAAACTAACCCCGCCCCTAAATAATCCACTTGTTGAAGTTTAATATCTACGTTACTAGGAATTTATTTTTAGATGCACCACCAGATAACTAATAAGAAGTAAGTTTAACTAAAAAGAACAGCTTTTTGGAGCTAGCATCTAGTGGCCATCAGGAGTATTGCACTTCCTCATTGGGTTAGTTACTGAGCTGGACATTTAACAGCTGAAAATTAAACCCGTTGCTCTGTGAAGGGCAAATTATGTAATGGAGCATGCATCTAAAAATACAACAAAACTTTTGCATTTCTAGACAATTTTTTTATCGTATTTTATAAAATAAACCAGCAAGTACAACGGGTCAGAAAAAAGTATTTTTATTACTGATAGGCTGATGAGAATCTCTCAGTTATTTGATTAAATCTCAAAACTACAAAACTAAAACCAAATTCACTTTTGGTTCACCCTAAACATAAACAAAGTAAAGGCTCACCTCTCTGCTACATTGGCCTCGACCACAGTTTTTGGCGGCACTTTCCAGGGACAGTTTATCCGACCACCCGGCAACCTCTTGAAGTCGAACTGGCAACAGATCTTCGGGTCGGGCCCACAGGTGTGAGGCACATCGTAGCTATAGAATGGCATCATGTGGCAAAAGATGTCTGTGCTCGACCCAGCGTCTGTGAAGGCAGTGAAGAAGAAAACAAGAATTTGGTCAAAAATACTAAAATGCAACTGACACAGAAGAAGACGACATTCGTTTGATCGCAGACCACACTGAAGCTCATTAGCTTCCTGGCAATTTAACTTTGGTGTCTGGGGACTTTCAAAAGTTGTGGATAAACTGGATAAAGCAGGAAAAAACTAAGTGACAACATTTAATTAGAAAATGAATCCCCATAAGAACAGACAATCGCAAATTGATAAAATCTGCCATATCTAATTTTTCCATTTAGAACAAATGAACAGTAAATCTTTGGCAGGCACCCAATCCGTTCAGAAATTATAATGAAGACAGCTCTACTGAGGCTATTACGCACTGATTGTCCTTCCAAAACCTCCCCCCCTCTTTTTATTTTTTTTTTTTTAAAAAAAGGCCATGGCAAGTGGCATGAGTCATTCTGCAATAAACCTAACAAAGATAAGCACATGAATCAGATGACATCGCTGGCTCTGCTCCACTCACCCCAGGCCTGCCTCCACATAAACTCCAGACTGCGGGTGGAGGCGAAGTGTTTTTTAATAGAGTAGTGGACCCTCTGGATGAGCATGCTGGTCAGATTGGCCTTCTTCAGGAGATAGGGCATGGTAGCGCTGTGACCAAAAGGGTCCACCGCCCACCCGCTGCGGGGAGTTATACCTATGACAGGAAAAGCAAGTGTTTCGAGTTCATGCTCAGATAAAGGAAGAAATGCATCTTTTTTGAAAATCACTCTTCACAGCGGGATGCACTGAAAGCAGCACAAAGCATTTTATCACCCACTGAGTGAGAGGCTCTGTCTGCTGCATATTGGATGACAAGCTCAGATTTCATTATCAAACACTGTGAGGAGTGGTATAAATTTTAAAGTTTAGACTGGTGTGAGGGGCAAATGTATTAAAATTTCACAGACAGAATGAATATAAATGAAACGGCTTGAATGAAAGGAATATTTTCGGGGATCGACTAAGTACCGAGATTTCTCTCCAACCACTGGTGCCCCTCGATGAGTTGGTCTATCATGGCAAAGTAGTGAACATTGGCTTCATCCGTCATCACCCAGCCTCCTGTCACAATCTCCAGCTGTCCTCCGAGGATCAGTCTGTAGAAAAGAAAGGATTAAGAAAACAAGGTGAGGATAATCCGGCCCTAAAGAGGCAGATTCACATTAACCAGATAACGAGCTATTTTTGGAACTTCCATAATCTGCCGCCGGATACCACCCACTGTGTAAAATACTGTAGTCCGGGCCAGTTTGCATCAGAAGAATTTGAACTGAGGTCGAAATAAAAGAAAAAAAATGACTTGTGCTTCACAAAAGCTGTGACTCACTTGCGCATGGCCTCCTGTTTGTGTATGTCTGCAGTCTCCCACCACTTGGAGAAGAAAGAAATCTCAGACCAGATGAACTTCCTGCGAGGATCCTCGGCCAGCTTCACAACCATGTTGTTTAAAATATGTTGCGTCTGGTCTGTGAAGTACTTGTCGAAAGTCTTGATCCAACCTAACAACACAAGAGGATAAATTTTAGCAATCTGCACAGCCATTGGCAAACATACTGCCCAATACTTTGAAACAATACTCTCCTACTGAGCCTGGCTGTAACAAAGACTTGAAGAAAGGGCAGGTAAAGGGACTCAACGCTGTGGAAAAAGTGCCGCAATGGATCAAAAATAAAACTTATATTTTATTCAAGTAGAGCTGCTGCCCTCAGAAAGCTATTTAGCAAAGTGGTTTCTAAAAAAGTGACTAAAAAGCATTTTCTTCACTTGAAACGTGTAACAGTGTAGAGAACTGCAGCCTACACACAGTGTCAAATATTCATCTCACACCCTGTAGGCTAATATATTTCACAGAGAGATACTAAGTTTGATATCATTCTGAATCTACTTTCCAAGAATTTTAAAATCTTCTCTTTCCTTTAAAAGACACAAGCCTCTTACCACTGAGGCCTGTGTCTCCGGTGCGATCCGACAAAACAATGTCTGCTGCAACAACTGCAGTCGATAAATCCTGCACATATAATGCTGCAAATAAAGTACTCAAGAAAACTTTTGCAGCAAAGTTGAACTTCGCATAGCTCAAAATGAAGCCTGTTCCCATTGTTGATGGACAAAATTTGCAGGTCTCTGCAGGCTGTCAACATATCAATAACTGTCAAGTTAGCCAGCATTTGGAACAGGCTGGTAAACAAGTTTAATGGAAATGTCAGTCTAAAATAAAATCTTCAGCCAATACCATCTATAAATGACTACAGCTTTCCAATGCCAATATCTTCTTAATTCCATTGTTTGCAGCGAAGCCGTCAATCATGTCAGCATTATGCTAATAATAATGAGAATGAGAATCAAATTTTAAAATGATTTCTTCATCCCTATAACTGGCCTCCTACTCAGGTGTGGCCAAAAGTAACTGGTTTGACTCGTTTTATATAAACAAGACCCAATTTTTAACCTCTTAAAACCAACTGGTCAAACAGGCTTCCAGCTGAGGAAGACTACTGAGACACAATCAACTCCTCCCAACTCACCTGGATCATTGTGAGAGTGGGGGACCACAAATACTTGCAGTGGTTCATTGTCCCACTCATCAGGCTCATAAGTGATGTCAAAGCCCTGCTTCCATACGCCACCATCAGGGTTGTCAAACTTGAGAAGGGAGTAAACATCCAGCATCTAAAAATGAAATAATAATTTTGTCATTGGTAAGACCTGAAAGCTTAGCATGTGATCACATCAGCAGTGTTTTATCAGGTAATCAGTCTACCTGAACATCTGCTTGACCGTGGTTGCCTACGGCAAACTGGCAATCCTGAGGCTTGACAGCGAGAAAAGTTGGACGACCATCGAAGGGTAGGACCCAGGAACCATTGGCACTTCTGAAAGGCAGGTGGCCGCTGGGAGACACAGCTCCTGTGTCTGTGAGCTCCATCACAGAGTCTTTTATGTGGCTGATGATTTGATGGTTCTCCTCCAGGAGCTGCTCTAGCTGCTCTATCCGGTTCTGCAGGACTGAGATTTGGCTCTAAAACACATACATAAATAGTGAATCACACAGCTGTATGACAAAACATCAAGAGATCAAAACCACGACCCTTCTCCTTTGTTAGTTTTTAAAACCAGAAACTGAGAAAAAATAACAATGTGCAGTTCAGATTTAATCGATTTCAGTCAGTGTATGTATGGTACAGTGAACGCATTTTGGACGTGCCTCGTAATTTATCATTCAAAAAAGAATACATATTAAGCCTTCTGTTACAAGATTAAAATAAATGGACTAATAAGCAATCCAGACTTTGAGACGTAGAGATGTTTATGTTCAGATATAATCTGGTGCAGCTTATGGTGCAGTGCAAAAAAAAAACAAAAAAAAACAAAAACAGCAGAAGTGTTTCAAAGATAACTCCAGAATGGGGTTTTCACACAAGATATGCACCAGCACTATAGCAATTATTCTTACCCGTGGAAAGTTCCCGCCGCTCTGTCGTCTTGCAGGGTCATGCTGGACTCGATCCAACATCAGATACAGTGAGAACACAGCCACACAGAATATGGCCCCACCACACACTGTCACCTGTTTCCTCAGCTTCATCCTCCTCTGGAGCGGTCTTCTTTCCGGGGTTTTAATTTTTTATTTTTTTATGACCTTGACTGGGGTGTTGTTTTCAGCACCGAGGCAAAAAAGTCCTTGAAAACTGGAATGCAATCCTTGACAGTGCAAAAAAAAAAAAAAATTAAATGATGGAAAGTAACCAACTACGCAAGTATTAATGGTTGAGTTCCACTCCGGTGATGCCTCCAATCTCCACTCACCATACTGGAGACCTCAGAGAGAAAGAGAGAGAAGGGGGCTACAGCAATGGTAGCAGCAGAGAAGGGTATTAAATCAGCAATAGCTGGCAAGAAGTCTGACACCACTGGCCAAACCACAGCCACCGGTGGGCTCCTTCAAAGTAGCCCTTGTGCTCAACCATCCACATCGATGAGATTGCAGGAAAAGAAGGAAAAAAAAAAACAAGCACCACACAGAAGGGGCTCAAACAGGGAGTCTAGTGTCCCCGCAGCATGATGCGTTTCACTGTGGGCCTGCTCTCCTGGTCCAGTCCCCCACTCCCACAGCAGAGTCTAATCCTCCAGTATAGCTAGAGTCCCCTTTTGCTCAATTGGCCTCCAGTGCCATAACAGTTTGCACACTAGGCTGTGGCTTTGCAAAGTAGCAGGCTGGGAAAAAAAAAAAAAGGTTGGCTCCGAGCAGCAGCTTTTTAATCAAGCCTAAACTCTGCCCGAAGCAGTTCCAGGAATTAAAATGAGACAAATGTCATTCTCTTCTCAGTAGCATGGTGACTGCATATCTACGGTGTGTTTGTCTTTCATCACAAGCACCAAGTTGAAGTCACATTAGAGGGTCTTCTTCAGCTGTTAGGAAAATCTTTAGATTAATGAAACATGCAAAAACACGCAATCACACTGTCACTGACAAGCAGCATAAGTTAAAGGGTCTTTACTTTTTTGGATCTGACAAGTAAAGCCAAAGCAAGAAGAGAAAATCCAGCTAAACAGGGTGTCCCGTGTTTCCTCGCAGCACTAATAGGTGTTCATGTTTTCCCTCTGTGTGCAAATCCATGATCATAATCCGCTCACTTCCCAGACTGGGACCATCTTAGCATTACCACGGGGAGCTGAGATAATAACCTAG
Organism: Pseudochromis fuscus; assembly: GCA_900323345.1. Lineage (NCBI taxonomy): Eukaryota > Metazoa > Chordata > Actinopteri > Pseudochromidae > Pseudochromis > Pseudochromis fuscus. The sequence continues at coordinate 14,858 of OOFC01029239.1, read as the reverse complement.
CACTTATATTTACAAAGACTGACTAAAAAACAGCCTTAATGTCAACTGAAAGACGATTAGTTTTTTAAACCATCTGGGTTAGAATATACATCCAACTCTGTTATTGACGGAGCTACCTGACAACAACTGCATTCATGTGACTAAAATGTAAAATGTACAACTGATCCTAAGCGGCTCACATGGTTGTATATTAGTTTAGCCTCAGGGGAAGGCAGTCCACATTGTTAGTCGCAATCAATGTTCGTGTCAACGATCAAATTCACCTCCAAAGTAATCATGCGGTTACTGGCTGAGGGGGTAGCATTTCTGTTAACGTTTAACTTGAATTACTTTTAATAAACTGGGCAGTTTAGGCATTCGGGTTGCAACTTAAGCGCAGTTCAATATTTGCTACGAGGACATCACCATGTGTACGCTCACATACACAACGCAGCAGGTGATTGCAACCAGCTCTTTGGGACCATTACAGCCATGATAATGCACGCTGTCAAACTTTAATCACCTTTCACGTCGGATATCACAAATATGCAGCCAAACAAGCTAGCGCTAGCCACCAGATGTGCCGTCAAGTTACATCAACTCGAACACATTCAGGAGGTGTGACAACGTTATTGTGAAATCAGTTGAAGATAGTGGATGATGAGGGTGAACAGCAGTCACAGCTGCCTGTCTGTCTATCTGTCTGTCAGTATGTCTGCTCCGCGGCAGGTTTCCTCTGTCGAGCGTTACACACAACAGCTTGATAACATTAAGACAATACGTGGCTGGATATCTTCTGGCTAACCACTCCACTTTCCATCTAAATCTCCGAGGATATTAATCTACGACCTAGACTATCATGTCTCTTTGTGAACAAAATAAAAAAATCTGACGTTACCCATCAAAGGAGAGTATTCCGGAAGAGTGTAGAGTCCAGCGGTGGACGTGCTTTTCGCTCCAGGCTGACAGATTACCTACTGAAGGAGCAGAGGTAGCTTAGCATCCAGAACCGCTAGCTAAGCACCGCCCCGCAAAGGCTCATGGGAAGTGTGGAGCTGCGCATCATCAATGGATGATTGACCAACAGCTTCAGCAGAGTTTAAAATATATGCACCAACATGTCATTTGTACACGTGTAAATGAAGCAGGGAACTTTTTGCACTAGTTTGTAAATTAGTTCATGAGTATTGTATAATTTGTCAGCCATATGCTGAGCTATGACACAAATAATGGGGAAAAGACACAGTAAACATTAAAAAATAAATCATCCAATCTCTTGTTGGTGTGTTCAGCCCTCTTAGTTTGTCACCTGCTGTGCTCAGTCTAACATGACCCAGTTAAACGAAATAGTGTTTCAAAATTCATTATTATAATATCTAGAACAATGCAGTCAGCAGTTCACAGACAGAACTGTGCCAGACTGTTTGAGCGGTGTATTCATGTTAATTCAAAGGCTGTGATTCCAGTTAAAATAATCCCTGTGAACCATTTACAGCAATGTTTGTAACTGAGCCAAAAAATAAATAAAAATCCTGAAAAGGAATACTGTGGATGGCTGCCCAATGCAAATCAATCAGTCAATGAACAACTAGAAATATATAACAGCCTAGTGCTGTGGGTGTGCATTTGATGTCAGATTATCTGCTCTGATACAGCAGAGTCCAAAAGTCCATGCATTAACTTTTGCTTGTATTTAAAAGCAAGAAACCTAACCAACTATAACCTGATTTGTGAGTGTTCCTACCCCAGCTAGCAAACTATGTAAACAATAACTCTAGCTTCTGAGTAGCAAGTAACTATACCTACTTTTTAAAATAAAGATCTCTACTAATGCTTATGAAAAATCAAGAAAATAAGTGTCCACAGATTGTTGCAGTGACAGCTTTTTTTATATATAAACGATGCTCTATTCAGTTTGTAAATAAAATGCTGTATTTAGGGGAAATTAAAGGATGATTAAAACAAACATATCCCCATAGATGGTATATAAAAGACATCGGTGTTTGTCTTAGGGTCAACATTTAGTTTTCCATTCTGACTTGTTATAAAAGCTTTAAAAAAAAAAAAAAAAAGTTGGAGTAGAGAGGGCTTTTAAAATCCTAATGTACAGGGACTGCTGAGACCCCTGGAGTGGCTACCTCTCTGTCTGAACCATTTTTCTATAGACAAAGAGTCTGAGAACAACACTAAAGACCAGCTGCTGAGAACCACTGTGCAGGCAAACAACACCTGAAAACCCCTGTGTTGAAAATGTAGTGGTGCTTTGCAGGTGAGTCACGTTGTTGTTTTATAATGGTTCATTCAGAAACTCCTTGTGTATTTATGGAAACGGGAGATTGACACTTCAATAATTAACTAGCAGACTGTGGGGGACATGACAGGAACAGATGGTACTGTTCTGGTTTTGCTCCAGTCCCAACTTTTCGTTAGATATACAAAAAATAAATAAATAAACCAAAGGGCAATGATTAAAGGTGTATGACAGAGTTATTTACAGACTTTAGATATAGGTTTGGTTCCAGATAGTACACCAGTAATGAAAGAAATTTGCTCTGACTGCATAATCTTTCACAAAACAAATTGGTCATAAAGAACAAATGTTTGCACAGCTGCTTTTGATTTTGAGTTCAGACTGCAGCTCTTCTCTTTGTGTCCCTGTAGCTGCCTCTGAACCTTGTGGACCTCCTGTGGATCTGTTACAGATGAGGTCAACCCCCCAGCCCTACGAAATGTACACCAATTGTCCATGCTAGATATTGTTCTAAATGAACAAAGCTGACATGGTAATATGAGATTTTTACCAGGTGTACCTGAGCACATGGCCTGTAGGGGACCACCTTGTCTCCAAGGCAACAGAGGACACACAACAATAGTGCTTGGCTGTTCTGGTAAACGAGATTTCCCAGGGGATGGATGCAGGAAATACCATAACAGGACAATTCTTTTTGTGGTTTTGATCTGTGGGGTTGCACTGCAATACACAAAATGGTAGAACCTGTAATATTTACGTATATAAACACAATCATTTGCAATTTTCCTAAACATCTTTAAAAGGTGCACAATGGCTTAATCTAAGGGTAATGAAGTATCCAGGTTGTGGAAAAATATCCCTGAAACTTGAGGATTGGATGCAGTGATGAGCGTTAAACAGTCCAACCAGCAAAGTAATTATCCAAATATTTTCATTACATCTAGACAGTCCCCTATTATACAATTGAATATCAGAATTATCCTTCATTACTAAATTGAAAATATAAAAACACTTTCAATAAGTGAATGCATGAAAATAATTAATTGCTTGCTTTCACAAACCTTCATCTGCTATCACTATAGTAGCCTGATGTAACTCCCTGTGTCTCCTTGGACTGAGAAAAGACACAGAATGGAAATGTAACCAAATAAAGCAGAGATGGAGACTGACATGCTTTAGCTGCTCTCTTCCTTTTATGGTAATGGCACGTCGGGGCGTCGGGGGCGGGTCTGCAGCGTAAACGTCATCAACGTGCTCCGGACACCCGGAAGCTTAGTAAGATGTGACATGTTTGGCTGAAGTTAGCGGTGTTTGTAACCACGTAGAGTAAAATAAAATTTGGTATTCATCATAGTAAGCTACGCTGTAGTGCGTGCAAGGCACCTCGAAGATGAGTGAGAGTGAAAAAGAAAAGGTAAGGAAATAATAGTAAGCTAATTTAGCCTAGCAGATTTCAAAGAGACATATTTGCTCGAAGCTATTCTGTCATCATGTAACCCTGTTGCTCACATTTTTGCTCTTTCATGCAGGACCCTGCAGCTCTGAGGGAGGAGGGTAACACCCTTTTTAAGGCAGGAGACATGCAGGGTGCTGTCTGCAGTTACACCAAAGCACTGAAGCTGAGTGACAGCCAGAAAGAGAGTGCTGTTCTGTACCGAAACCGCTCTGCCTGTTACCTTAAGCTGGAGGATTACAACAAGGCAGAGGCTGATGCCTCCAAAGGTCAGACAGTTCTCTATTATTATATTGTATAAACCATAAGATAACTGAATAAGACATATCTTTTTTGGGATGGCACATAGGTGATCTTAGTTTAAATTAATGGGATAGTGCACCTCATCTCTCAGTTAAGCTTGCTTTCCCTAATTTCCAGTCTATGCATCCACATAGTTCTGAGTTTTGGACATACAAAGGACTGGATGTCACCCCAAATTGGTTTTGTTGGTCCAAAGTGCCATGAAGCCGAAAATATAATAACTTGCTCAAGCAAAATGTCTAATTGAGGAAAACTTACTATACAAATAAACCCACTAGCCTGTCTTATGTTAGAAACTGTTGCACACTCTCCTCATGACCTCTCCTCACTTACAGTCCCACAACATCTGCAAACTTTCATCCTAATAACATTACCTGTGGCCAGGAAAACCACACTGTCTAACTGTAACAATTAAGTAAATTCCTAATAAACTGATGGGTAATTTAAGAGATGACACAAACCTACAGAAGTGAATCTTTCTAAAGGACAATCTTTTTCAGTTCTTCAATACCTGATCTCCTTTCCTGAAGTATATCTAGGGCCGATTCCTCTTCATAATGCCATACTCAGAGTTTGACAACCCGAGTATTTGGTGACAGAGTATACGCTGATCACTGCCAATCCTGACGTGTACCCCCCACCCTGCACTTTAAATTTTGTCTGTTAAAATATAATTAGTGTGTATGAAATATACTAAATTGTCCAATACAGGTTTTGATCTATGACCTTTCCCTCTACCTGGTTTGGGATTAGATGTACAACAGTTATGATGAATGCTATTACTGTGTCTCCTTTCAGCACTTGATACTGACCCAGGTGATGTGAAAGCCAGGTTTCGGAGGGCCCAAGCTTTTCAGAAACTTGGCCGCCTTGACCAGGCCTTTCTGGATGCTCAGAGATGTTCCCAGTTGGAGCCTAAAAACAAAGCATTCCAGGATCTGCTTAGACAGCTGGGAGCACAGATCCAGCAAAAGGTGATGTGATGTGGATGAATGGTCATGGATTGTTTTGTATCTGAAACTGTTGCTAATTAAAATCTTTTCTTTTAACCCTTAGTCAGCACAACTCAACTCCACAGATGCTCGTGTGCAGCAAATGTTTTCCCTCCTCCTAGATGCATCTGCTAAAGACTCAGATCGACAGAAGGTAAAAATGGCTCATGAGGCAGAATCCTAACAAATTTCTGTAATTAACTCTTGATGTGTTGGGATTTTCTTAATTTATTTTAATGTTTCCATGAAGCTGTGTTGCACCAAAATAATGCAGTCTTTTAACACATTTCAGGCTGCTCAGAATCTAGTGGTGCTATCTCGGGAAGATGCAGGAGCTGAGCAGATCTTCCGTAACGATGGAGTGAAGCTAATTCAGAAACTTCTGCAGTCTAAGCAAGAGGAGGTTGTCCTTTCTGCTCTCAGAACGTTAGTTGGGCTGTGCACAGGACACCAGTCTAGAGTAAGAGTGACATTTACCTTCAAAGTTATTCATTGCATCATCATTAAAAGTCACATTTAACAGATACATACAGAAGGTATTGTTTTTCTAGACAGGTGTTTTGTTTTGTTTTTTTCTTTTGTTGCTATTAAATCTACATCTACACTTCAGTTGCTAAGCATCTTTTTTGCTGACATCCACATTCTGTTTGCAGACTATGGCAATAGTGAATGAGTTGGGAATGGAGCAGCTGTGTGCAGTAATGGGATCAGGAGCTCCCACTGTGTCTCTGGCTGCCTGCCACCTGCTGCAGGTGATGTTTGAATCTCTGACAGAGGGCATGAAAAGAGAGATCAGAGGGAAAGATGAAGCCATACTTCCTGGTGCGTTTGGACACTGATACTGTTAATATGTGGATAAAAGTCAAGCTATAACAAATGCTTGTTTGTGGGTATCAGCACCCTGTTCTGTGCATTCAGGAGTAAATAACTGTATGAATTTCACACAGAACCATCTAAAGAGCTACGTTCAATGTTACGCCACCTGTTGGAAATGCTGCCAGCATCTAATGTGTCAGGGTCGGGCAGAGACAGCGCTATCAACCTCTTGGTCAAACAAGTACCTCGCAAGTCCTTGAAAAACCCTGACAACTCTCTCACATTATGGGTGATAGACAACGGTATGAAACACACTGGCCATAGACTCTCTGCCACATATACCCAATTCTTTGCTTTATCATAATAACAAAAGTTATCCTTGTTGTTTTTAGAAATTCAGTCACTATTTTCTGACCTCCTTGTTTTCCTGCAGGGCTGAAGAAGATCCTGCAGGTTTCCGGGACTGTCCCTGAGCTCTCAGAGGGACCACCTCTTACAGACAACTCTCACATGAGCTGCTCTGTTTTGCTTACCAAACTTTACGATGACCTAAAGAGCGACAAAGAGAGAGAGAACTTTCACAAACTATGTGAAGAATATGTTCAGTGAGTTCAACTCTGACGCTTGTGTTACCAATTTAATTTAAGTTTCTCTTTCTGTGTCATCATGGAAAATTATTAAAGAGATCAAGCCAACAAATTGCATTCAGTAAATAACTCTTTTAATCTGATGTTTTTCTGGGTAGGCAACACTTCAGTCGATCTGGCCTAGATGCAAAGCTGCGAGCCATCCAGACAGTATCAGTGCTCCTCCAAGGACCAAGCGATGTTGGCAACAGAACTCTGGAAATGTCAGGAATGATGGATGCAGTGATCTCTCTGTGTGCTTCTGAGGATGTGACTCATCAGCAGGTAGCAGTGGAGGCTCTCATCCATGCTGCAGGCAAAGCCAAAAGAGCCTCCTTCATCACAGCCAACGGCGTGGCCCTTCTGAAGGACCTCTACAAGAAGAGCGAGAATGACAGGATACGTGTGAGAGCCCTGGTGGTGAGTACCGCAGAGTCGCTGGAGAAAACAACATTTCTAAATAAAGATAAAACTAACAAATTTTGTGCCTGTGTTATTATGCAGGGTTTGTGCAAGCTGGGATCAGCAGGGGGGACAGATTTTAGCATGAAGCAGTTTGCAGAGGGATCTACGCTAAAGCTCGCCAAGCAGTGCAGGAAGTATGTTTGAATCTTGAATCTGGGTAAAGATTAAAAGAGATGTGTCATTCCTGAATAAAAACAACAGTTGAGGAGTGGATTATTGGATAAAAAATTAAAGCACAGCTGTGTCTCCTTCTCTGTTAGATGGCTGTGTAATGAGTCACTGCCACCAACCTCCCGTCGCTGGTCTGTGGAAGGTCTCGCCTACCTCACCTTTGATGCTGATGTGAAGGAGGACTTGGTGGAAGACAAAAATGCTCTCTTGGCCATGTTTGAATTAGCAAAGGTTTAACTGATCATTGTGTCTGTAGGATTTGTTTTAATACATAGAGTTGTTATTGTGACTTTCTTTTTCATGCTGTGCATAAAATTACTAACCATGACACTCCACAAAAAAAAAGCATCATTGTGGCATAGGCAGGGATGTATTGACATCCTTGTGTTTTTGCATGTTCCTGCAGTCTGAAGATAAGACTGTGCTCTTTGCTGTGGGCTCTACATTGGTGAATTGCACCAACAGTTACGATGTGGAGAAGCCAGATCCTCAAATGGTGGAGCTGGCCAAGTATGCAAAGCAGCACGTGCCAGAGGAGCATCCCAAGGTACTTTAAAAATTCAGCTATTTTTATGTGGAGCTAGCATCACACAAAATTTCTCTACACAGTTGCTACTCTAACTTCATCCCATTTGTTTTTTCCAGTTTTAAATGCAGGGTTTTTTTGTTTTGTTTTAAGTATTTGTTTTACTTCTCTATGTCTGTGTTTTTATGTCAGGATGCACCTTCCTATGTGGAGAAAAGGCTGGTGAAGCTTCTGGAGGCAGGTGTGGTGTCTGCATTGGTGTGTATGGTCAAACAGGAGAGTCCTGCCCTCACTGAAGCTTGCAAGGAATGTATTGGCAGGTAGGACAATGGCAGTCAGTCTTTTTACATTGACTGCTCTCTGTAGATTTTCTAGTTAATATTATATCTTACGCGACAGGGTGTTCTTGGCTTTGGTGGAACGACAGGAGGACAGAGGCACAGTGGTGGCACAGGGTGGAGGAAAGGTAGGGAACCCTGATAAATATACTTAGTTTAGCCTGCACACTGCTCTCAGCACCCTGCTTTAAAAGGTTTAAATGATTTATATTTGCTGTTCTCCTCCACAGGCTCTGATCCCGCTTGCATCTGACAACACAGATTTAGGAAAAATCAAAGCTGCGCAAGCCCTGGCAAAAATAACCATCACTTCAAATCCAGAGATTGCTTTTCCAGGAGAAAGGGTAAAAATGCAGCCAAGAAAATATGACCTCACTTAGAAAATGTAAATACATTTACGTTTAATTGTGTCTTTTATTTTGTTGTCAGATCTATGAGGTGGTGCGCCCACTCGTGAGCCTTCTGAGTCTTGAGTGCACCCTGCTGCAGAACTTCGAGGCACTAATGGCTCTCACCAACCTGGCCGGCATCAGTGAGAGACTCAGGTCAGCCACTAGGGGGAAGTCTCTACTAAGAATACATGTATAAGGCAATGAATTTTAATAGAGGCTCAGTTTAAGGATTTTACTGTTTATAGATTTAGGCCTATATTCTATTTTGTACAAGTGAAAGCATCAGCATTTTCACCAATGTAACTACTCATTATGTGATCGTTGTTTCCATCTAATAACTTTAAAAGTACTGTGAAAATATTCTGACTAGAGCCATTTTTAATACTTCTGGGACAAATACGAGGAACTGAGAATTAAATTGGAAATAATCAATTGCTTTATCAGTGAATATAATACACATGTATGTTATATTTCCTTAATTCTTTAGGCCAAGTCTGAGTTACTTAATATTTCTTCTGAAGCAAACTACAAAGTATTTCAAATCTCTAAATGTTGCCCATTTAAATTACACTTCCTTTCAAAGCTCCTTTTTACTGTGTAAGCTATTAATAATATAACATATAGTATTTAAGTCGCAGCTTTCAAGTTTACATGGTTTCAGGACATTGTTATGGTGTTTTGATTTTTTTGTGATGTCCTTTCACAGACAAAAAATCATAAAAGAGAAAGCTGTACCTAAAGTCGAAGGCTACATGTTCGAGGAGCACGAGCTGGTCCGAGCTTCTGCCACAGAGTGCATGTGTAATTTGGTTTTAAGTACAGAGGTAAGACACATTATTACCAATAAAAACTATTGTTCAGATTGGGGAGAAAAAGTTGAAGTAACAACAATGGGTTTTTGGTGTGTCCTCAGGTGCAGAAGCTGTTCCTGGCCACAGGGAATGATCGCCTGAAGCTTCTTGTGCTTTACAGTGGAGAGGAGGATGAGAGGCTGCGGAAAGCTGCTGCGGGAACTCTGGCCATGCTTACCGCTGAACAGCCAGAGCTCTGTGCCCGTATCCCTGGAACTGTGAGAAAACCCTCCAGCAAAACTCTCACATTTATTCTTTAATCTGTTTAGCTCACATGACTCACTCTGTCTTTTCTTCTCAGACAACCCACTGGCTAGAGATTGTACAAGCTTTGCTGCTCAGTGAAATATCCGACCTACGTCATCGCGGAGTGGTCATAGTTATGAACATGATGCAGGCAGAGAAGAGTCTGGCTGAGACGCTGATGGAGAGTGAAGCTCTGGAGATTCTTTCTGTCCTGGCAAAGGGAGGAGAGGGCACACCAGATGCTGTCTCCAAGGCAGCTCAGAACTGTCTGGATAAAGCTGTGGAGTACGGTATCATCAGAAGCAGGGAAGGAAAAGAAAAGAGCACAGGAACTGAGCCCTGAAAACATAGCTGATGTTTGTGGATGTGCCTTTTGATAGTGTTAAATTGCTTTGAGAATTATGTTGGATCAGTCATTTCACTTTTGCAGGAAAGGTTCTCGTGTCTTAACAAAAACCTGTGAAATAAGCAATAAGAAACTTAATGAAGAAAGGTATCAAATGAAAACCAGCACATACATCAGCATGTGATCACACATGTGCTTTGACTGCTGTTTCATATTGTGTGCTTCACAAAAGTACATTTTCCACTTGGTGACCAATAAGTCTCCTTTACACATTCTTTACTTAAAGATGACCATTCCATATTTGTATTATTATTTCCAGAAATACATTACCAGTGCTTTCAATTTTACACACTACTGTATTCATTATTTTTGTTTCCCTTTTCTTGAAAAAATTATTTTATTGTTTTTAATGTTCATTTTTATCACAATTATTGTCACTCCACTACATTCCTAGTGTGTTCACTGTACTGTTTTTATAGTTTTGGCTGATCACATGGACAGAAAAATAAAACTTCTGTACCGCAATGTGTCACTGTCGTTCAACTATCTTGATTATGAAGTTGCTGTAAACCAACAGAACAGCGCATGCGCAGTACTTCCTTGGAGGCGCGCTCGTGAGTGCTGAATTGAGCGGACAACTGCGCTCTGCCGCTTCCTGCTCGTTATGACTAACTGAAAGAAAGGTTAAGCTGTGCAAATGCGTTGGTTTGGATTCGGCTTCAACGCATTTGGACAAATATGTCTCCACGAGAAATTAGTTAAAGAAGAAAGCAGCGACGCTGGGACGGAAGTGAAAGTGATTCATCCAACGGAGCTGCGAAGTCATGTGGACAGAAGTGGATGCTGCTTGAAGAGTAATAAAATCAGAGCAAGTTGGAGTAGAAGAGCATCTCTGCATTTGGATGGTAAGTCTATCACAGAGAATTACCTTAAACAACACTGCGAACAGAAAGAATATCTATACGCTTGTGGTGTTTTGTTTTGTTGTGTCCTGTCTGTCAGGGGACAGCTGTGTGTGTCTGGCAGGTTTCGGGTCTGAATCCACGGTAGAGAGCTGTGGCTGCAAGGATGCATTCATCAGTGAATCGCACTTGACCCTCGTTTTCCCAGACAGGATTGAAGCCTGGGATCTGCAGAAGAAAGAGACGACTCCATCATGGAGCATGGAGATAAAACCCCAGCTAGAGGGCTCTGGTAATGTGTGTTGTATTGTCTTGTGCAAGCAATAGACATGAGAAGGATGTGATGAAAGATGCTCAACAGTACTTTATTTTTTTTGGAAACAGCTGTCAACTTGCCATTGGTCCCTGGGGGTTATATAACTTCAAAACCTCCCTTCTACTGCCCTTTGTCACTCCACCTGAAAGCCAAGAGCCTGGCACTGGGTGCAGAGCATGCCATCCTCCTCACTGCCTCTGGAGCTGTGTACACCTGGGGACTGGGCAGGTATAGCTATTCACATATGTCTTTACAGGGCATGCGAGCAATAACACCTGCATCCATGTTTTCATCTTTTTTGTGTGTGTGCATATGTTCATTTGCAGCCATGGTCAGTTGGGACATGGAGGCCTCACCCCTGAGGAGGAGCCCAGGGCCGTGGAGGCTCTGTGGGGGATGCCCATGAGCTCTGTGGCTTCGGGAGGCTGGCACTCTGTCTGCATCAGTGGTAAGTCATAGGTGAAGATGCAGGCAAAGTCAGAGATTATTATATCCACATGAAAAAAGAATACGGTAACCTCAAATGACATTTTCCTCTTAGATGGAGGTGACCTTTATGTGTGGGGTTGGAATGAAAGCGGCCAGCTTGGACTTCCTTCAAGAGGTCTGAGGAAAACATCACAAGAGAAAAGTAGCCAACAAGCAGGTTTGTTCTGTCATACACAAATGATCACTATTTAAAAAATACACTCCTACATACACTTTCTAATGATAGATATAGGAAAGATTTCACAATGTTTGTGGATGACACAACCCTATAATTATAATATAATGTCAGGTAATATATGTTGGCTGTTGTGATACTTGTTGAAAACCCTTTAAAGTAATACGTTAAGTGGTATAATTGTGGCTGTATTCAATAGGAGAATCGTGCCAAGATGCCCGCACATCTCCCAGTGAAGGCCAACAGGAGGGAGAGAGACATGAAGAGGTTTTCATATCAATCCAGGCATTTCCTGCTCTACTGGATGTCGCTCCATCATGTGAAATCCAGACAGTCAGCTGTGGCTCCAGACACACCGCTGCAGTAACAAGTTAGAAATCTTATTTGACATTGGGATTACAGTAATGCACATTTTGGCAAATCAGCATCTATGTAATCTTTACCTCCATATTTTTCCATTTCAGCCACAGGTGACCTCTATACTTGGGGATGGGGTAAGTTTGATTTTATAAATTTTAGTATGAGTTAAATTCGAATCTCCCAGTAGCAAAATCAATAAAATTAAACTTAACTGTAACATATTTCAACGCGTTTTTATGTCTTTTTCTGTATTATCTTTTCAGGTGAATATGGCCAACTTGGACACCAAACATTAATGAGTTCAGATGAGCCCCAGCCTGTGGAGTTTTTTAAGGAGCAGCAGATGCATGTGGTTGATGTAGTATGTGGGACATGGAACACTTTTGCTGCTGTAGTCGATAAGGAAGTAGCTTGCTCTTAAATGCATCACGCAATCCCCCTGATAAAAACATCAGCAGTGAACTTTGGATAGCATACCAGGATGTTGAACTACTCCTAACAGATACACAGACACTTTGTACTTAATATTTTAACACTGCATTACAATATTTGTGTGTATGTGTGTATTAAAAGCTGCAATACAACACACTTTTTGCAAACTTTTGATTTATTTTTTTACAGATGTTAAAAAAGAGAGCTTATAATTCACAAACGATACATAAAACAGTTAAGGCAGTAAAATCCACAGGTATATATAATTTAAGGCAAGTATCTAAAATTTTTCTGAAATAAAATTAAACACCTTTATATGAGAATCAAAAGGTGATGTAGTTCCATAGTTCAGTAAAGGTCTTCACAGCACAATCTTGAAAGAACTGTAGGGAAATAAGACAAAAACAGAACCTGTTAGAGAGGACAAAATTGTGCTGAGTGAAATATGTAGTTTTCAGTGATAACAGCAATGGGATTTCTACTCACCTGACAAAATCTGGTGACCTTGAAATGACATGCTGAAACTCTGAGAGGTTCACGGTCCCATCCTTGTCAATGTCTGACTCTTCGAGGATCTAAACAACACACAAAGCAATGTTCATCCCACTGGCACATCAATGTACCACCCTGCAACCACTCTGCTTTAACCAGACAGTGTGTATCCATTTAACTTTAAAGATACGAAGCCTCAGTGAACTCACGTTGTTGATGAGCTGTCGCATTTCCTCAGTAGTAAGTCTCGTGTCATCTGTCTCACCAGTCAAACTGTTAACCAGCTTTTCCAGATCTCCCCAGTCAAGAGTCCCATCATCATCAAAGTCTGGAAATATCAAATTAATTATTACACAGGCTGATATCCTTACATGTACAAAATAACTAGCTTATGCTTTGTCAACTTATTTACCGAAAATACGGAAGGCATAGTGGGATTTGATTTCCAGTGTAGCTGAGTCACTGAAGGCACTCAAAAGATCCAGGAAGTCTTCAAATGTGAGGCTTCCATCTTTGTGGTCAGATGTTGAAAATACATGGCAGATTCTTTTCCTGAAAGGGTTGGACTGTGACAGGAACAAGTACAAGGGTCAGTTCAAGTTATCAGTACTTGAAGCACGTCTTCCAGAATGCACAATAATCCCTTATACAGCGAATACAACTAGTAAGCACTAAGCCATTTAACACCACAGTTCATCAGTTTTAGTATTAAATATGTTTTCACCTTAAGCTCGGGCAGAGTAAGAATCCTTTCCATTGGTACTCTGGTGTTTGGAAGATCTTTCTCATCTTTGTTGAGCAGTTCAGTGAATCTCTTGTGAGCACTACAAAAGAAGCCCAGAATTAATAATGTTTCACAATAAGCAGACTTTAGAGTGTAATTACTGAACTTACAGAAGAATTTCTTGCTTTGTCAGAAAGGTCAGCTCCTGAAAGTAAATTTAGGCATTATTAGAAGGAGAAAAATCATTGATTAAATTAAATTAACAACGATGAAAGACTTTAATAAGTGTGTCTATTTGACATTAGCCTTTTAAAATCTTATTATGCGTAATGACAAGAAGTTTTCAGTGAAGCAACCAGTGACGTTATGTTTAATATATAGCTAATACAAACGATTACAAAAGTAAATCGCTCAGTATTTCTTATGACAAGGCTCTAATGTCTTTATTTTTGCCTTAAAACATCAGGCATAAGGTAGCTAATAGGTTTATTCTCGGTTATTACGGGGCGTTAAAAAAAAACTGTTCTTCTCAACTTAAGCCACTCGACCGTAACATTAATATTTCCTTTTAAAGACTTTTCTTTGGGCACTTACTTGGTATTCCGAAAGCAAATCCTTCCCAAGCTGACTTGCTGTAGTTCCCATTTCGAACTTTTTGACTCTAAAATGTCTTTTTGCTGTTGTAAATACTTCCCTACCGAACTACTAAACAGCTAACAGGTTTTACATCCCTTACTTCCGGGTTCTGGTTAGCCCGTTCGCCTTTCTCTGATTGGCTCCATAGTGTAGCGACGTAACGGTTTCTATAGTGACGTACTAAGACACAGCACCAACAGGTTGCAGGTAAACTTGTGCTACCAAACAAATACAGATTAAATTATACAAAATATACAATATGTTAATAGTAAATTAAGATATCTATCTATCTATCTATCTATCTATCTATCTATCTATCTATTATAAGAAAAAGCTCATTACCTGTCTCTAGTTTACAGTTTGAACATCAAATTTGAGCTAATTTTTAAAAATCAATTATTTACTGGGAATGTTTTTAGTAATATTAGAGATGTAACAGGAGAAAAGTGGAAAATAAGTGGAATTAAAATGTAGCAAAGGTCTCTGGATGGATTAACTAAATATAATGTATTCAAAGTTTACTCAAATGTGTTCAGTTATGGGGATATTATTTTTTTGTTTGTTTGTTTAAAGTGAT
>OOFC01029237.1:0-24738 GCA_900323345.1 Pseudochromis fuscus | reverse complement strand
CACCCTTTCACCCCCCATCCCCCCCAGCCCTCCAGGAGGCACGCTGCTGCTCGGGTGGGGTATGTGGAGAGGCTGAAAGAGAGAGAAACAAGGGAGTAATGAATGAATTACACGGACGCCATTAAGAGTAAGTGTATTTAAGATGAGGGTGCAAACAAAAAAAGTGCTTGATTGGTGAAACTAAAACAAGTTTGCCACAACAGTATGATTGTGCACATCTGGGGGCTGCAGTACCCTCATTAAATAAGCTCATATTCAACTGTTTAAACTGCAAACAACTAGATCCAATAAAAAAAAACGGTACTTATGAAAAGAAGACTGTGAGTTTGTGATCTCATTGTCAAATAGTTCATATTTATCTTTCAAATCACCCATTTAAACATATAACAAGTTCATTTTTGCTCTTGTAAAAATGTGATCAACAGTAAGTCTTTGCCACATCATAATCCAGCTGTACGAATGCTACAGACTGAACACTGTTGCCCTCTTGTGGTGAAAAAGCAACACAGTCCGGCTTTGTCATATATTGTAACAAAGAGCATGTTTATTGGTGAGAAGGTCATGTCTTCTTTGCTGCACTACCAGGCCTTGTTGGTTCAGTGGAGCATGACTTTACAGGTGAAGCTCCTTGACACCAGGTGAAAGACCTCCTGCTGTGTTTATCTGCAGGTCTCACCTTCTGCTGTTTCTGTGCATTCTGCTCCAGCCGCTGCCAGTGTCTCTTGGACTCCTGCACCATCTCCTCATGGGTGATACCTGCAAGAAAAATCAGACACAACTCAGATTTTTCTCTTGTCTACATTTTTCATCCTGTTAAAATACTGCAAACCTTTGACAGGACTTTTTTATGGTCAGGAGCTAAAGGTTTTTAAATCCAAGTTGAATTATGTATTACTCTAAGTTTGTGTTACTCACCAGTGTCCTGCTGCAGAACCCAGCATTTGAGCTCTATGACCGAGTGAGCGAAGGAGCAGCTGTCCTCGCGCTGGCAGCCATAGCGAACCTCATGGCGACAAACGTCAAACTGGCAGAGCGGGTGGAGGGGACGCACTTTACTGTAGCGGACATTGGCTGACCTCACCACGTGCACCAGGCACCTGCAGGTCAGAGTTCAACAGTCAAACTACATGACACATTTCTGTACAGGGGCAACATAACAATAGTCAATATTTATTGCACTTTTACACCTTCTTTAAAGATAACCCTAATAATAAACCCAAACAAAACTGACTTTATATTTCCCCAAAGTGAAGACCACACTCACTTGTTATCATCGAACGGATGTCGAGCTGTGAGGTTTGAGCAGACTGCTAAGTTTTCTTTGCTGCGCTTGCTGATGATGCGAGGCTTACTGTCAAAACATTCCTACAGGAAAAAAAAGGGAAATGCATTTTGTTCCAATTTCTAAAAGTGAAATTGCAGAGAGATTGAGACAGGGTGTTGTTTGTCTCACCTCACAGAGGAACATGAACATGCCCATGTGGAGCTGCAGCAGTCTGGTGACGCTGAGCGCCCGTCGCTCTGTGCTGCCCAGTGGATCAAACAGCAGCTCTCGGCTCAGCGCACCTTTCCTCTCCTGCGTCCACACGTCAATCTCCTCCTGGCAGTAAGCGAATGTACAGTTTTCTCCATACTGGCACTCCTGACGCTCCTGCACCTCTGTGAAAAGATGACATTAAACAAATTAGAAACACAGCATTTGGCAAATTGTAACTGTACCTGACTTTCCACCTAAAACTACAGACTGTATATATCATGGACGAAGCTAACATGACATCACCCTTTTGTTTGTGGACGTGTTTTGAAGCCAGGAGTTTAGCAATTCAACACGGCTGTGTTGGAGGTTTGGAAGCAGAAGTGACCATATTTGGATATGACGGGAGGACTGAGGAGGCGGGTCTGACCCTTAAACCCCGAGGTCATTGCCCAGTGTGTAAGAGAGTTGAGTTCAGGTCTAAACCCAGTTGGTTTGCCCAGTCTATGCTTAAAACAAACACTTTAGTGTTTGGTTCAAAACCAAATTTACCTTTACAGAGTACAAACGCCCCCAGGAAGTTGTTCCGTGCAGGTCGAGGCCGAATCCTCTTCCAGGTCGGGTCATCTGTGTTTTTAAGGCGACACAGCAGCACATCTCTCTTACAACGGTGTGCCGCTTCTGGCTGATACTTGTAGTCCATCACTCGTGGACCTTAGAGCGAGGAGGAAAGAGAAGGTTGTAATGCTGTAACATCCAACTGTCAACATTTAGAAACACAACATAATACCACAGTGTGGCTCAGATGTTACTTTCTCCAACCTATTCGGCTGTAACAGGCATGACAGGCCTGCCGAAACTCATGTGTGGCTGCCAGAGGATTCCTGGAGAGCAGGGAGAGGTTTGTTCCCGCTGGACCATTCTGAAAAAGGAGAGCAGGAGGAGATGTGCTGTAAGAAATAAGTGCTTAAGACGAATGAGCTGCAGTCAGAGATGGCACTTAATGAATAAAACAATACAATAAAAAAAAAATGTTTTTCCTGCAACAGATGAGTGAGTGTATTTTACTCACTGCATGTGCAGCATTGTGGTTGCGCATTCCTGGGATGAAGCTGTGACACACTCGTCCCCCTGAAGACCACAGACACAAGGACAATGATGTCAGACACCATGTTATAATGGTGCTGACTCACACTGTCTGCTGCTGACGCACATCTCAGGTTAAAGCCAGCTCCCTAGGAACTGGACTCTGGCAGCTAAGCAAGCTGAGACATTGCAGTTGATCAAAATTACTTAACATGGAAACTCAGAATAATATTGTCTATACTGCTCTTTATCATTTAGTCAGATGTAGACAATAGATCAAAGGTGACAGTCTTGTAAAAATGCTTCAATCTTTCTGACTAAATGAGTAAAGTGTATATACTATGCACAGAACATCTGTGGTGAAGGTGCACTAAGTAACTGCAAAAACACATAGTCATCAGCATTACTAGAGGCTGCAACAGTGAAGTGAGTCAGACTTAAAATGAACTTGGTGTAAACCGTCAGGCAGGTCAACGATGATACACAGGAGCAGACCATGAGCAATTTACTAGTATCAGTTTACAGATGTCTTATAAGTGAAGTGAAAACTGCCTTCTTTGTCACACTGTGCTCACCAGGGAGAGTGTACTCAGATAATGAGTCAAGACCGCCAGCGGCGACTCCTGCCTTCCCTTCTCCATCCGTGGAAAAGCCTCCCAGTGCGTCCTGCGCCTGGGTGGAGCCCTGATCCCGCAGCGATGCATAAGGCTCCAAAGAGGGCATGTCGCTGATGGAGGAGCTGAAGAAGGCTGGGGGAAGCTGGGGTGATGGGGCTGGAAGGTTGGGTGAGTAAGGAGGCCGGAGACCAACTGCCGTGTTTGGAAGGTTGGTGGGGATAGCACCCTGAACTGGACTCTGGAGGAGGAGACCCAGATTATATTAAGTTAAAATTATTGGGCCCAAAAGCACTGGTCACTGAGTATGGTGGTGTCGCTGGTTGAATACTGTCTATCTGTGTCCTTCACTCACCTCACTGACTTTCTTGGGCATGCAGTCCAGCAGACTGTCTAGCTCGTCCTTAATGACACTGCTGCTGCATTCGTCCATGTGCTCTGACACCGGGACAGAGTATGGCATGGGAGGCAGGGTCTGGCTGCTGGGACTCTCTGACAGGTCCGTGCATGAGGTTACCACAGTGGTTGCTGGGTCATCACTGACCGGGATAGGTGTGGCCAGAGGAGCAGGGATGCACTGTGCACTCGAGAGGTCAGCTGAGGAGGAGGAAGGACACAGTTACATAAATTGGAGTCTGGGTGAGAGCAGACAAGTTCGGGGTTTGTCACTTTTTCATACCTGGTCCAATGTCACCCAGAGATTCCAGCCCATTGGAGGACATCTGAAGGGGGAACAAATAAATTTTACACCCTCATTCACCCACCACATTAAAACACAAGCTGTATAATGCGACAGCAGCACCTACCTCTCCAGTGGACGGTGAAGTCTCCCCATGACTCTCCCCTTCTGTGGCCGTGGACTCAGTCTGTGGGCTGACATATGCTTTCCGACCCTTCAGCCCCAGTTTGTTGGCTAGATCCTGGGCGAGGTCACTCACTTGCCTATCCTGGAAGATGAATAAAAAAACAACAGGTGGTGAATGATAATGACAAACTCAATAGTCTACACAAAGATAATAAGATTTTAAACTAGAATTTTCAAGTGTGGTCAAAAGTAATTTGTCTTAATTGTGGATGACGTACGTGTGGCGCTGTGAGGAGACACTTGGTTCCACACTCGTAAGCCTCTCTGAGTCGTCCCAACTCCCTCAGACAGAGCGCTTTGCGGTACAAAGCCCTGCGACTCCCTTCTGACACACACAGTGCGCTGTCACAGTCCTGAACACCACGCTCATAGTCTCTCTGAGACAGAAAAAAACAAAAGAATATACAAGGGTTCAGCTAAAACCTCCAAAAAACATAATTTTAACAACAGCATGTCTCTTAAAGAATGCAAATGATTACTAGAAATCACAACCTTCTGCTGAAGCATAATCTGGCTGTACTGATGTTAGCATATAGCAACAAGATAGATTATTTGGACAAGATCTGGCCCAAAAATCGAATGATTTGCTCCTTGCCTAATACACTACACCCATGCATACACAACACACAAAATAATTTAGTAATACCTCAAGAAATACACATATTGTCTGACAACCACTTTCTGACCATTTTAAAACTTTTTTTTTAACTGATCTGTTAAATCCTGATAAACATCTTAACAAGTACAATCTGCAGGTAAGACATCCTCTGTTCCCCTTCCTCCCTCACCGTCTGGTAAAAGGCAGCAGCCCTGTTTACATAGAGGCTCTCCAGCAGCTCATGGGGGATGACGAGTGCCTCGGCCTGGGCGTAGCGAGCAACACTGATTCCCTCTCCATACTGCTGGGTTGCCTGGCGCCAATCTCCATCTCGAAAACAAGAATTTCCCTCGTCCAGCAAGTTACACACAAGTTGTGTCAGAAACGCCTGAAATAAAATATGTAGAAAGTGGATTTCAAAAAAAGGAGATAAAAGTAATGGTTACATTTGGGAAATCTGGCATGCAGACAAGTTAAAATGTGGTCAAATTTACATTGAGGTCCTATTAATAACAGTGAATATGGTCATAGGAAAATAAAGTTGGGAACCAAAAAGAAGATAAAAACACAAACCTCATAACTCTCTGGCTCTGGAAAAGGCAATGATGACCTGTGGACAGGCAATAAGAAAGATTTCAGTGTTCTCCACATATAAGTGGTGTGTATTTAGTTGTTAAAGAAGCATTAAATGGTGATAATATTCGTTTATCTTACTGGATAAAGCTCATTGCCTTCTGGATCTCCTCTCTTCGCTTCTGTCGCTCAGAATCCATAGCCTGGGGATGAAGACAAGATTGACTTGCAACAGCTTAAATTCCTTCTTTGTTGCACTTAACAACATTAGCAGAAGTTACTGCCACGATCAAATATGTATACTTAGCATTAGTAAACCAATATTATGTTCTGCGATTAATATTATTATTAAAACGTTTGCAAACTCCTTACGTCCTGGTCAGACCAAGGCCTGCAGCTGGAACATGCTAATCAATCACCGGACTCGCGTAAACAAACAGCGGGGGCAACTGGTGATGAAGCCTGCGAATAGTTAGTGTTAGCTCCGGTAACATTACGGATGATGTGAGGATGACACTGCACTGTCAAAAATACCCTCACTTGAGGCAAAATTGCGGTAAAATGAGTTTTACAAGGTCCAATACTAATTTTAAACGATGGCCAAAACAATGCTAGTACTGTAACATTAGCTAACGTTAGTATGTGATATATACACGTATATACAGTCCAGTCGTGCATAACGTTACACCAACACAGATGTATATTAAATAGATTTGCATGGGGTCAGCTGTTAATGGCGTTAAGTTACCAGAGAGTATCTACCCCGAGGGTAAGGATTAGCCAGCTAACGCTATATGCTAAATTAAGCTAGCTTCATCAAAAGGTGCAAAAGAAAACGGTAGAGTAAAAAAAACCGTTTAATTACTTTAAATTCACTCACACTGCATGGTCTTAGATAACTAGTCGAGCTGACTACACCACATGAGACCCAGATGTAACTAGCTACCAGGTTAAGTTAGCTGACTTAATTTACCAGTGGATACAAAGCTAGCAGCCCTCACTTAGCACGGCAGCTCACCGAGACAGAAGTTGCTCCTGAGATTCAGAGATAGATTCACAGAGCCTCGGTAATCAGGACAGGACGCACAGCCAGCTATCAGTCAACATCCAGGAGCATGTCTGTGAGTTCAGTGTCGCTGTCATTGGTGTGTGGACGGAGCACAAGTGGTTCTGCTGCTGCTGTGACTGCTGTTACATACTACTGACTGACTGGTGACCCAGCTACATGCGAGCTGTGTGGGCCAGTGCAGTAAGGCAACAAGTTTCCCGGAGTGTGACCACTAGAGGACAGCAAACAGCATAGACTGTGTATAGAAAGATATACAGGTATCTCTAAAGTCCCTTTACAATTTAAAAAAGTATATTACAAAGGCAATTGATAAGATATATTAATCAGATCTGTTCTAGTTATCAAAATTTTTAATCCCTTTACATTTGTGTATTTCGGGTACCCTGTTGATGAAAGAGGTACTATTAACCCTTCCTCTTCTATGGATCTTGTGCCCACAAGTTAACAATCTTGTGCCCAGAAGTTCTACATTTTGTGCCCACAATTCATGAATCTTGTGGCCACAGGATGTTGTGCGCACAAGATAATTAAGTTGTGCCCACAGGTTGTGGAACTTGTGTCCACAGGTTATGGATAGTGTAACCACAGGTTGTGGATGTTGTGGCCACAGGTTATAGATGTTGTGTCCACAGGATGTGGATCTTGTGGCCACAGGTTATAGATGTCTCACAAGATATTTCACTCCCAAGATATCTGAGTGGCTAAATGGCATTCGTTTTAAAAACATAAATTTATAAATTTTGAGGTCCGTCTTTTTTTAAGAGAGTAAGGGAAATGTGAAACACATTTTGCTCTGTGATGAATGAGAATATTATTTAATTAGTGGAAGCTGACAGCAGGTGGCGATAATACACTTGTGGATGAGCTGTAAACAGAACCAACGAAGAAACCAGGGCGGCATGACGTCATGGGGTTTAGCAACCG
Source organism: Pseudochromis fuscus (assembly GCA_900323345.1). Classification (NCBI taxonomy): domain Eukaryota; kingdom Metazoa; phylum Chordata; class Actinopteri; family Pseudochromidae; genus Pseudochromis; species Pseudochromis fuscus. The sequence continues at coordinate 17,535 of OOFC01029237.1, read as the reverse complement.
GCGCGCCGCGCGGAAGGTGCAGCGCGTGTTCTCTCTCATCTTCCTGGACAGTGCCTGTGTAGAGGTGAGCTTCACGACTACTAACAGCTGTTTGTCTTCCAGTGGGAGTTAAACGACTAGTTTAATGGATAATAGACACGAGAATCCATATAAATAACGTCGGACTGACCATTAGTTTTATTTTGTGACGTCAGTATTTGCTATATTGCGCACTATTAACAGTTAGCACCGGTACAGCTAACAGCTACCCTGACTGTTGGTGTATTGATTCTTTTTACACATAGAAAAACTAAATGTAATGTAGTAACTGTAGCTGAATGTTACTCCGAGTATACTTTTGTACATGTTTTCTATTATTGTTATTGTGGTTAAGCTACTACAATGTCTATTGTGTAACTTTTGGATATCTCCACACAGTCAACATGGCCTCAGATGACATTGCTGATCTGGCTGATGCTCTCTCCAAGACCCATGTTGGGGATGGAGAGTTGAGCTACAAAGGCCTGGGACTGAAGCTTGACAACGAAGAGTCAGGTTGGGCAGCAAAGAGGGTTTAGATTGGTTTGGTTTGAACTCCTGTGCACTGTTAACATCCCTGTTTTTTCATCAAACTTGATAACCTGCGCTCTGTGCTTTCAGTGGAGGAGCTGGTCCGCGAGATAGAGCAGTACCAGGGTTTGAGAGCTTTATGCCTTGAAGGAAACACTGTGGGAGTGGAGGCAGCACAAGCCATTGCCAAGGCTCTGGAGAGTAAAGACCTGCTCCAGGTACGCCTCCGTTTATGGTTTTCATTCAACAGTAAAGCCATTTTAATCTACCAGTATGATCAGGGCTGATACTCTTGTTATTTTCTGTCACTAAACACTTGTTCAGATGAATGTTTTAACACGTCAACAGAACAAGAATGTTATTTAGATGAAATATGTTATAAAAAGTATTGAAGTGTGAAATTGTGTTGAGAGAAAACTATCAGTGTCAGCTGCATTCTGTCTGCCTGTTGTTACAGATAAAAAAAGCCACACCCTGCTTCTTGTTATGCTTTCCTTTTGTTCACAACTCTTTATATCTTTCAGAAATGCCATTGGAGTGACATGTTCACTGGACGGCTGCGTTCTGAAATCCCAACAGCCTTGGTAAGTATTTCAGCCACTGGTTTAATGAAAGAATCCGGCTTCTGCTGTTGTTTTGGTGTATGCATACATATTTGCTTCATATGTTTATGTTGCTATGCTTCATCAGAGGTCCCTGGGCAGTGCGTTAATGAGTGCTGGGACCAGGCTGACTGAGCTGGACCTGAGTGACAATGCCTTCGGGCCAGACGGCGTCAAAGGAATAGAGCAGCTGCTGAAGAGTCCATCCTGCCACACCTTGAGGGAGCTGAGGCTCAACAATTGTGGCATGGGGGTTGGTGGAGGAAAGGTGAGCGCACAAACTGTGAAACATGTAAAAGGATCTGGTTATAGCATGATTGTGGTATGAACATGTTTGCCTTGTATGGTTATTGTAGATCTTGGCTGAAGCTCTGACAGAGTGCCACAGACAGTCGTCAGCCCTCGGAGCTCCACTCAGACTGAGAGTGTTCATCGCAGGGAGAAACCGGCTAGAAAATGAAGGTGCTTGTGCCCTGGCTAAAGCCTTTCAGGTAGAAAACACAGATTCTTGGATTCACAGCACAGTCACACATTAATTTCTCTGGGGGAGTGGGGCAAGACATATTTAGTTTTTGTTGTTTGGTTGATGAACTTGCCCTACTTAATTTGTCATAAGTCTCAGGGGTCGTGTCAGTTTTAGAGGGATGGTGGGACTGTTTGTTTATATTGTCACTCTATACGGTGTTTAAATTCAAAACACAACATTTGGAGATGTAGCACTGGGCATCTGTAAACTTCACTCTGTGTTTTTTTCCCACGTAAGCTGATGGGAAGCCTGGAGGAGGTTCACATGCCCCAGAATGGAATAAACTATCCAGGCGTGATGGCATTGGCTTCAGCCATGCGACTCAACCCAGAGCTTAGAGTCCTCAACTTCAATGACAACACCTTCACCAAGAAAGGAACGCTGGCCATGGCACAGGTGATGCTTGTTTACTTTCTCACCTTTCCTGTAACCCAAAAAAAACCCAATGTGCGTCCACAGATATTAAGACTTCCCACTCTTCCCATACAGGCTCTGAGGCACCTCAGGAACGTCCAGGTGATCAACTTTGGTGACTGCCTGGTTCGCTCTGAGGGAGCCATCGCCATTGCCGCAGTCCTGAGAGAGGGACTGCCGATCCTCAAGGTCAGTGTGCCATCAAATTTCAGGCATTTGTGTCTGCTCCGCCTTTTTTCTTACAGTGGTCTCTTATGTCCCTTCTCTTTAGGAGCTCAATCTGTCATTTGGTGAGATCACAGAAGCAGCAGCACTGGTGGTTGCACAGGCTGTCATGGACAAACCTCACATGGAGAAAGTGGATCTGAACGGTACGCATGGAAGTTGTATGGGTGTGTGTTTGACCCTGAAAACGAAATGGGGAAAAGTTTATACTAAAGAGTTTTGGATGACTCTCCTCTTGTCTGCATGGCTCTGACAGGTAACTGTCTGGGAGAGGAGGGCTGTGAGGCTTTGAAAGAGACCATGGAGAACATGGACAAAGGAGAAATGCTGGCGTCACTCAGGTAATACATGTGTGCAACATTAAGTAATCCACTGAACCTAATTTTTATGGTTGTTTAACTACACAAATATTTAAATAACACATCTAGTTTTTGATTTTATCTTCACTGCAGTGACGATGAGGGAGAACCCGATGACGAGGATGAAGAAGATGACGACAGTGAAAATGATGATGAGGATGTCAGCGATGACTGTAAAGAAGAGGATGAAGATTACGGTGAAATTGTGAAGGAAAATGGAAAAATGAAAAAAGACGACAGTCCGGCAAAACCTCAGGGCTCTGTAAGAAGATGACAAGTTATTTTTTCTAAACAACAAACATCCATCACTGGAGGAGTTTTTTTTTAATCCATAGTCAAAATCACCATAGGATCCTATGTAATATGTAACAAATGGCTTCATGTACGTTCCCAACCAAGATCTCAGTGGTTCTGATTGTGTTCACCTTCAGGCGGAGATCATGTCCTTCCTCAGCTGCCCCTCTGTCGAGAAGCTTCTTCAGCTGGGAGAGACGAGTACAAACCTTCAGCAACAGGTGAGATTTTTGTATTTTTAAGTGAAAGCAGCAATGTGGTGTAACTTGTCTTTTCGTGTCCTGGTAGATTTGAGTTGATATAATCTGATCCATCTTCACCAGGTCGACGCAGCAGAGCCACAGAAAGCTGCTGATGTGTTTTTGAAAATCGCCTCCTTGTACAGTGAGGAACCAGAGGCGAAGACAGCTGTTCTAGAAACTATTGGTGAGTAAAATGAGTTTTACAGTAATTTTAACATAAATCTGATAATGTAATTGTGCAGATTTGGCTGTATATTAGGGAAGATGTAGGGGTTTAAAACTGCTGTTAATACATCTTACTTTTTGGTGTCGTTGGTATGAGAGTATTTAAATAACCTTATCACTGGATCCTACAGATGCAGTGTTGAAGAAGCTCCTCTCTGGCTCTGCCCTCCAGTCTCACTGCTTCCTCTCCACACTGCTGGTCATGATGGGACTGCTCAAGGTACAGAGTGAAGGAACACAAACTCCCATGATTCTTTTTTTCTGTTAAAGAAAAGCACAAATAATATAAAAGTTCACATAATATCTTTGGACTACAACACATTTTGAGTGCCTCAGGTTCTTTAGCTGATTTTGTCCATCAGTTTTTACACACAAAACACTCTGATAACTTCGGCTTAGAGCGATGTGATGAAGAAAGTAGTTTTGCTTAATTGACAAAAAAATATTCTGAGGTTCGTCAGTGTCTCAGATCGGGATGTTGTGCTCTCCAAGGTGCTGAATTGAGAGCTCAGACATGCACCTCCTTCAGTTAATGTGATGCCTCAATCTTATTAACATTTTCCTATCACGTCTTCTAACACAAAATAACAAAGGTCTGAGTTGAATGCTGTCAGATTCATGTAAAGACTGCACCAGTGTTGTGTTGTTAAACTGCGTTCTTGATGAGTATCTGTATTATCTCATTTTTGAAATGAAATCCACAAGTTTGATAAAGCAGGAAACAATTACCGAGCCAATTTGAAATTGTCTCCCCTAATATTTCCCTTCCTTGTCTTACCAGCGTTCATTCACACCACCTGTGTGGAAGAATAAATGGCATTAAATCCCAAGTCTCTTTATAGATGTGACATTAATTCTTCTTTTAATTAGTTCCTTAAAAGTACTTTTATTTGTATTTTATATTTATGTCATTAGTTTTTTTCGGCCAAAGTTTTTTTTTTTTTTTTTTTAATGTTATTAGTTACACCGTATTTTTTTAATTACACATTATGAAATTAATTTCTGTGAATTTGCAAGCACAACAATCTTCTAGTTTCTCTGATTCTGAGCCTGAGAGAATCTGTCATTTCATCTCAGATCTCAGATTTTGTTTTCATTCGTGCACGACAGTTGGTGAATTTGAATGTTTTTCTGGTTTCTGTCTATTGTTTGATGTCCTGTAACTCAGCATGGAGTCCGTTTATTTTTCTGTTGTGTTTTTCAGGGAGAGGGCAAAGTGAAGAAGGCGTTGCTGGTCCCAGGTCAGCTGTTATGTTTGGAACACGCTGTCCAGCAGGAATACTTCCCTCAGCATCACGCCTCGCTGCTTCACATCTTCCTGTCCAAGTAGGACAATCTTCTATCTACACAAACCTTAGAGTGACTTTTAAACTCGGGGACGGAATGTGTCCATATTTGGAAGACTGACTGTGATTTTAGTCTCACACACCCTGTACTTTTCTGTGTGAATCTTCAGGAACAGTGAAGCTCTCAAGTCGTGCAGCAGTGCCAGAGAGAGGCTGAGCTCTGCTCTGAAGAAAAGGAGCCACGACCAGCACTGATCCCCACCAGCCAGGTTGAAGCCAGAACCAACACAGGGACACAGACACACACACTGTACTGACATTCTTTTTTTTGTTTGTTTCCACCTTGGAAAACCAACAGGGATGTTTTACACTTGAACAAAGTACAACCACTGATGTCCTCTATTAATTTGTATATTTTATGAAAGCGTAGCGAGGTCTGTCCAGATTGTCTTAATTTTTATTTTTCTACTTTTGCTCGGGACTTATATTTTTTTATAGAAAATAAATACAAATAATAAAAACATAGAACTAAAAAACATCAGATTGTAACAGGAAGTGGAGCTAACATTAGGAAACGTCAGCCTGGAATCTTCTGAAACATATTTGCATTTAGTTAAATATAGTTTGAAAATTCACTGGGAAAACTGAGTGGATCAACACATCAAGGTTATTTACAGGGCTTGAAAAGATATTGTGACAGTATTTTCATGAACACACAACTGCAGTTTGCTGTGAATATTTGTTTAAGGAATTCTGAGATGGACGTGGTAATGCCAAGATAATTACAATCTATAAATACTTATTTGGGGGAGAAAAAACAATCTTTAGTAAAGGGAAAGAAGTCGCAATCATCACACTGCTGCTTATAGGGTCCGGTCCAATCAGTGCACTGTGTGCATCAAACTGTGAGCAGGAATGAATGGTGCTGCATGCAGGAGCATTACATGCACTCACCCATGAACCTGAATACACAGCCACAGCACTGCAGGGCTCCAAGGACCAGAATCACTCATATCTGATCAGTTTTTTTTTGTTGTTTTTTTTTTCAATACTTTGATCCAGAATCAGTTATATTGGGAAAAAAGTGCACCTGTATGACTTTGTGTAGCACATGTTCACAATTGCTGTGTATTACCTCATTAAGGCTCTTATTGTGTGTTGGTGATGTGATGGAGGGAGAATATACTCCAGTGGCATTTAGATAATCTGACAATGAACATTAAACAAGAGCTGCATTTATTCGGTCAGACAATTGTTTGTAATGTCTGATGTTGTTCATTTGCACTGAACTCTGTCTTAAATGCATCTGATACAAGTCTGACTCAGCTTGAGTGTGTGTGTGTGTGTGTCTGCTCGCGCTCTAACTCATACCTACAACAGAAACAACCTTTGCTGAGCAGAGGCAGCAAGATTATATAAACCATATGAGAGATGACGTGATGAACAGTTGCTGTTTGAAGGAGCTGTCAATACAATAAGGCCGCAGTGGAATGGCAGTGAGGTGAAAACAACTTGTCACTTCGGGGTGAACTATTCCTTTAACAGGCTCAGAGGAGCAGTATGCACACTCCGGCGGTGGGAGGTGGAGGTGTGTGCGTCGGGAGGGAGTAGTCGTGGATGAAGGGGATAAACGGAGTTTGTTTTGGATGGGGGACAACCGGGGGAAGAGCGGCTGAGTCCGTGAGAGAGTGAGCAACCAGTAACGAGCTGCAACTGGACGGAACCACCACGGTGAGTCTGCGCGTAAAATGGGTTCATATGATCAAATACCTGAATCTACGGATTTCAAACTCCTGCATTTATTCCACCGACTCTAATGGTGACTTTTAAACACTTGAATGTACGTGAAATCCAAATTAACCGCGTGGATGCGCTTTGGTTTCTTTTTGCAATTTCTTTACTCAAAACAACGAAACGTTTCTTTTTAACCATATTGATGAATTCATATTTAAGTTACTCCTATGAAGTATTGAATTAAACACACAGATTTGTTTTTTTCTTAAAACTTGCGTAAGGTCACCATCTCTGGTTACGCACAGGACAACACGATGCTGATACCTGGAAAAATAATACTGCAGGTAATTTCTGGTAAACGACTCGATTGAAAACGGTCTTCTCACCGTCCCTGGCCTGAAGACACTTTTTTTCATGGAAAGCGCGTTTTGGCACAACACCGGCAGAGAGAGACACTGTGCGTCTTTGTGCGCGGCCGGCGCGGCTGCTCCTCTGCGGTTTGGACTGTTGATCCCCAGGGGGACGCGGACAAACAGTGAGGATGGAGGAAATTCCTCCGTCTCTAGTTTCTTGGCCCCTTTCTGTACAGGGGGTCGTACGAACAAAACATGGTATGCTGTTAAATATCAGTGCTTTTCATACTGTAGCCAGCGTCGTTTCCAGGCTGGACACTGGAGACAGTTTCAAGTTCATTCACGCTGGGACGCAGTGTTTCTGACAGTAAAACAAAAACAAACAAAAAAAAACAACCCAAATTTCCGAACAAATCTATTCTTCACACCAATTTTCTAATTAAAGTAGATTTAAAGTGCACAAAACAAATGACATAATATATATATTTATATTTTTTGTGTCATGCCGTCGTGGGTTTCTTTAAGGTCCATGTATGACGGGATTTGATGCGGCAGTTTTGACAGAAGGGCTTAGGCTTGGCACCATTGCACGTGTCAACATTTTGAGACTCCAAATTTCAGAGTGTGGAGCTGTGAAGCTTTTCATGTCCATTCCTGTGGATCAAGACTGTTGATCCGACATGGGAATGTGGTTTTAAGGCATTCCAGTGAAGACTAGGGCAGAGCGATCTGACCAAATGGCACTAATCCCCCAAAGTACAGAATGATGGAGACTTTTTTTTATTATTAAGCTTTGGAAAGGAAAAATAAATAAAAGTGACGCATCAATTTTTCTCACAGAGTTAGAATGGAGTGGGAGCTGTACACAATGTAATATCTGCTGTTATTATTATCCACCAAATGTTATCCTGCAGCACCTGTATGATCATTACAAAAACTGTACTCTTTAATTCTATTACAAGTCCTGCATTCAAAATTGTATTTAAGTAAAAGTACAAAAGCTGTGCCTCATGTAAATTGCTCCCACAACTGATTTATTATAACTTTGATTAGTTTATTAACACTGATGTGTCAGTGTGTGAGCAGCATTTAGTTGTTGTAGCAGGCTGAAGGTGACGGGAGGTGTGAATATTTTAAATACAGTTTCTGGCTTTGCTCGGTGGTTTCTAACCCAGGTAACTGGACTCCCCTAGGAGGTCACCAGAGGGGGAAAAAGGTATTTAACTGAATGTGTAGAAATCTGTTTTTGTAATCGCAGTAAAAACACTGGAAAACAATGGTTCCATCTTTAACAATGAATTGTATACGTACACCTTATTTTATGATTTTTTTTGTGTGAAATATTTATCCAAAAAGTAACGATAGCTTTCAGATAAATCTGTTTCACCATAAAATACTCAAGTAAAATCAAACTGTACTGATGTGCTGTTATGACAGAGCAGTGTTGTGAGCCAGAGAAAGTCTGATTTCCTGTAACATGTTCAAACAATCAATAAAACTTTATTCATATAGTTCCTTTCATACAAATCCACTATAATTCAAAGTGTTTTACAGTCAAATCAAAAGAGTAATTGATAAAAAACAGCATTGAAAAAAGCAATAATAATAATTAATGAATAAGTAATAAAAAAATAAAGAAAGAAAATAGGTAAAAACAAGAGAACGTTATAAATAATTATATAATTAATTAATTAATACAATATTACATAAGAGCCAGACTGAGGAGATAGGTTTTTAATTCATGTTTAAAAAATAAATAAATAAATAACATGCATACCTTAACATGGGGTGTGTTCATATTCAACAAGATGTCTTTTTTAAAAGCTTAACAAGAGATTAATTTAAAAGGTACTAGGAAAGCAATTAATGCTAGAACTGTCTGTTATTCACATGAATCAGTGAATGAATGGATGAATAGTTGGCTAAGTAATGGATTTATTATGCATCTAAAAAAATAAAAAAAAATAAAACAGCAGCCAGTTGTTGGTGTTGGATCTTTAACATTTTAATTTACCAAGACTATTAACCAGGAATTACCACCGCCTGTATGAGTGAATGCTGTTATTCTCCCTCTCAGATGTACTCCCAGCTCTCTCCTGACATCCTCTGGGTCCTGCTGCTCTGCTGCGTCCCCTCAGCGCTCACTGCAAAGTGTCCACAGGAGTGTGTCTGTGACCAGATCCAGCTCACTGTGACCTGCGTCAACAAGAACCTGACTGAAATTCCTCCAACCATCGATGAGGTTTCTTATTCACACACACACACACACACACACACACACACACACACACACACATGCTCACGCACGGATGCACACACGCACACACACACAACATTTCTCCAGCATCCACATACAGCACATTTTAAACTTTATTAACCACATGAAACCTCTCTGGCTTCCATCTAATATGTGATCTCCTCTCTTTGCAGATCACAGTGAAATTGGATATTCGAGGAAATGACATCCAAGAACTTCCCACAGGGGCCTTCAAACACACTCCCTACCTGACCCACCTGTCGCTGCAGCGCTGCAACATCCGCAGGGTGAAGGAGGGGGCTTTCCGCGGCCTCGGTCGCCTCGTCTTCCTCAATCTGGCCAACAATAACATTGACATCCTCTACCAGGTGTTTACACATCCTCACATCCAGCTGTCACAACCATCTTATATCGCTTTGTTATCCATGTCAAAGTTATGCTCCTACTTATGAAATTTTGGGTAAGCTCAGACAATGGGGAAAAAATCCCTATCTCTTATAATAAGGGAATGTTTTAACAAGGCAGTTTTGCTATTTTACCACAAGAGGGCAGCAGTTTTCAGTCTATAGCATCAGTATAGCTGCACTACTGCACTACTCTCAACACAACTCCACATGTGCAGCAGAGTAAAACTTGTATCTTCTTTTGTGTTTTGTGAATCCAGGAGTCATTCGATGGTCTGTCCTCACTGAAGCAGCTCATGATCGACCGTAATCGTGTGGAGGAGATCAAACCCGGAGCGTTCTCTCAGCTGGGCTTCCTCAACCTGCTCTCCATCACACACAACCAGCTGGTCTACATGCCCAACCTGGCCTTCCAGGTACACAACAACTAAACAATATGCCCCAAAACAGTGTTTTAGCAAATGTCAACAAACGGTCTGTGCTCCTTTCAGGGTTTGCAGAACATCAAGTGGCTTCGTCTCAGTCACAACTCTCTCAACTACCTGGACACCGAGGCCTTTGCTGGTCTGTTCACGCTCACCCGACTCAGTCTGGACCACAACGAGTTGCAGTTCTTCCCCAGTGAGACCATGACTAGGTAAAGTGAGACTTGGTAAGATGTGAAGTCAGTGCCCCCTACTGGTTCTCTTTCATCATTGTCTTTGTAAAAACATTCACCTGTTGCAAAAAATAACACGAGCAAACATAATCTCCATGGTGACGGTAACAACAGATCTACTTTTTGTTAAACTAATGTCTGAATAAGTAGTTTCTGTTCTATTTTCATCTCTCTCTGTATCCAGACTGCCGGAGGTGACTCGTCTTGATCTGAGCTACAACCCCATGACGTACCTGGGAGAGGATGTGGTGTCCATGGCCAAACTGACACACCTGTTCCTGGACCACATGTCCCTGCAGGACATGGCCAACACAGCTGTATCTAAATCCCCCAACCTCGTCCACTTGGACATCAGCCACAACCAGCTGCGGGTCATCCAGCCCTTTTCTGAAGGGTCGCCCAAGCTGGCACGCCTCAACCTGGCTGGGAATCCCATCTACTGCAACTGCTACCTGCGTCCGCTCAGGTACAGAGTGCGGCTTGGCTGAGTGAGGGCGGCTGTGGCTCAGGTGGTAGAGGGGGTTTCCTGTGGATCATAAGGTTGTGGGTTCAATCCCCACAACCTTATGACATGGCAACTCGGTAGCCATTGGTGTGTGAATGGGTGAATGAGTTGCCTTGTAAAGCGCTTTGGGACCTAGCTAAGGTCATGAAAGCGCTATATAAATGTACTCCATTTACAGAAGACCTCTGTGGATTGTGCACCGACGCCTTCACATCCTCACATCGATGTGTTTTTACTTCCCTTTTACTTCACTGCAGAGAGTGGACGATCCGGAGGAAGGTGAAGCTGATGGGGACGTGTGGAGGACCGGCCCATCTCTCAGGAGAGAACCTGGAGGCCGTCCACCCTGTAGATCTGCGCTGCCAGAGCCAGGAAGCCATGCTGAAGGCGGAGTTTGAGGAGGCGACCAGGAATGCGCCACCACCCACTGAAGAGCCGCAGAACAAAGTCAAGTGTCCCGCCAACTGTATCTGTGAGGTGAGGGGGTTCATGAGGAGGCTGTTTGTGATGTGCCTTTTAGTGTGCTGCCTCTTCATTTTTGTCTTGTTACACTTTATTCAGTGGTTTATGTTTCCCTTAGTGGCCTTATGACTTCTGTGTAATTCCTCTCATGTGAAGATTAGATGATTAATGCCACCCTCAACCAGCAGGTGATTTGTTTAATGAAGCTCTGTCTCAAGTTTTTAAAGATTTTAACATCTCTGAGGCTCATTGATTAAACTTTATGGATTTTAGTATGGGTTATCTTTGAACTGTTTCTTGACCATCACCAGGGATTTCCTGTGGTCATGGTGAGGTTGCGAGATGAAGGTTTAAGATCTAGAAATGAGAGGTGGTGGATCTGTTCCTCCTGCTTTCAGTCTTTATGCTAAGCTAAGGAAACAGTTTGCTGGCTGAAGTTTTAAATTGAACATGATGACATACATTTCATTAATCCTCTTATCAAAGTCTTGGCAAAACAAAGTGCTAAAAAGGCAACTTATGGTCCATAGTCTAACACTGTAAAGCACATATCAATACAATCTCTCAACATGATGTCATTAGGTGAAGTGTTTTTGGTCTTAAAGCAAGACTCTACGGGAAATTACTCCAACAAATGGAAAGTTGCTCCTACTTTGTTTGATCTTACTGCTTTACTTAGTCCAGTTTAACTTGCATTTGGTTGATGACAGCAAACATTATGTAGATATTGTTAATGACATAAATGTGTACAGGTATGGGTACAGTGTATAACCTGAGATGAGGTGTTATTTGTAGACATTACTTCCAAAAACATAGGACCCCTTAGTCCACCACATGTCCATGATGTTCCTGTCCACAGGCGGAGACCCACCACTCTTCATGTGAGAACCGTGGTCACACCAAAGTGCCTCGAGGTTTCTCTTCCAACACACGTCTCCTGGACCTGCGTGGCAACCACTTCCACTACATCCCTAGCAACAGCTTCCCCGGTGTCGCCCAGGTCGTGTCCCTGCACCTGCAGCGCTGCAAGATCGTGGATGTGGAGGGAGGGGCTTTCAGCGGGATGAAGGGACTGATATATCTCTACCTGTCAGAGAATGACCTCACCTCCCTCAGCCCTGACGCCTTCAAAGGTGGTACACAGCTAAAATGTGATTTGTAGGAAAGTGGGTTTTACCAGTGCTCTGACTTCCTTTGAATGTCGGTGTTATCTAACTCCACAGGTCTGCCTCAGCTGACTTACCTCCACCTGGAGAAGAACCGCTTTACCAGCTTCCCCAAAGGGGCCTTTAAGTTGGTGCCTGGTCTCCTGGCACTTCACTTGGAGAACAACGCCATCACCAAGCTGGAGCCGGGAATCATGACCGGGGCCGAGGGCCTCAGAGCCCTCTACCTCACTGGGAACGCCATTGAGCATGTGTCGCCCAGGGCTCTGGACCAGGCCAGTGATCTTGATACGATCCACCTGGGGGGGAACAAGCTGAAGGAGGTGCCCACTGAAGCACTGAGCAAGACGGGGAACCTCAGAGACTTCAGGCTGTCTGGAAATTCAATTCGTTGGGTGGGACCGAATGCTTTTCAACCTGTGGCGGGGTCACTGAAGGAGTTGTATCTGGATAACATGGGACTAGAAAAAGTGAGTGGGCTCTGCAAACTGTAAGCATCTTTATCTCAGTATCCTCCATCTTTCTGTTAAAGTCCTATTTCTCTGGCACTCCAGATGTCACAGAACTCCTTGGCAGGACTGGGTCCAGGGTTGAGGAGTCTGTTCCTGGAGGGCAACCAGCTGGAGGAGGTACCTGACCTCCACCCACTCACCTCTCTGGAGGTCATCAACCTGGCTGACAACCCTCTGATGTGTGACTGCCCTCTGCTGCCACTACGCCTGTAAGACATCATAGGTGTAGTTAGACATAACAGGAGTTTCTGAAGTGTAAAAGAGTTTTTTAAGAGTAGCTTTAGTTCACTATAGGGACAAAAGTTTACGTATTGCAGCCACCGAATTCATGACATAATAAACATACGATAGACCTCTGCTAAGACATCATCCAGAATCCATTTAGATGTAACAGTTATGAATTCTTCCAGAAGAGCAAAACATTTCACTGTTTTCAGTTTGTATCATAGACTGTATAAATTAATGGATGAAGCTAACGTGACGTCGCTCATTGTTTTATGGAGTGGCGTTGTGAAGCCAAAAATTTGCAATTTGAACGTTGTCAAGCTGGTTGCTTGGAGCCAGAAGAGACCATATTTGGATATAAAGGGAGGAGTGAGGAGGTGGGTCTGACCCTTGAACCCGAGGACACTGCCCAGTGTGTATGGGATTAGAGTTCAGGTCTGGTCTCTCTGGAAAGCAAACTAACCACACCCCTGAATCTTCCTCTTCTCTTAGCCTAATATCTACTTACTGAGGAAGTGATTTTCAGATTAACCACCAGGTGACTGAGAAGATGAATAAACTTGAACTAACATCAGAATGACTTGTGGAAAAAAAAAATTGACTGAGTATTTCAGGATTGAAAAGTATGATTTTTCAATTGAAGTCAATTGGAGTTTTTTGGAGCCACCATCTAGTGGCCGTTGGGAGTATTGCACTTTTTTCACTTCCTCATTGGCTTCACTTTTAAGCCCCGGTTGCTTTGGCCTATTTCTATGCACAGTCTATCATTTGTATCTCCTTTCATCTTCTTGTCTGGAAGACGTCACCTCTCTGGCTCAGATACAGCAGAGGCGTCTTACTTCCTCTTACTGGTTATTTTCACCCTTGTCTTGGTGAAAACATTCACCCATTGCAAGTACTGGGGATTATCTGGGATTTAGGGGTTTTGATCAGATGGGATCTCATCCTCTGATATGGTAGATAATATTTGTAAGTAAAACCCTATCTGAAAAAAAAAAAATTGAAACCTGTTGTGTAGTTTTTTGTTCATGTGGCTAAAAGAGGGACAAACAAACAAATCATCAAACACCTCCTTAGTAGAGGTAATACAACCTATATATATCTGAACTTCTGCAGCACTAGTTACTAATTTGAACCCTGAATATTTTATTGAAGTAACTGGATCTTTCTTCATCTAGGTGGATTGAGAAAGTTAACCTCAGAGTACGAGCCACCTGTGCCAACCCCCCTGAGCTGAGTGGTCGAAGAGTCAAAGATGTCCACATCTTCAAGGCCTGCCCCGGAGGAGAGAGCCTCCCCACTGCCCCCACCGTCACCCCGAGGCCGGCCAAGGCTCCGAAGGCAACCAAACCCAAACCAATGCACCTCAATGGTTTTCGACAAGTCAAAATGCTCAAAGCCAAATCCAAACTTCGCAAGAGTCCGAACACAAAACAGGGAGCAGCAAAGAAAACCAGCAAAACCACAAAGAAACGCAGCATGGCTTAAATCTGCTGCTTTTGGTGCCGCGTCAGGCTCGAGCCTCCAGTAAACTGGCAACTAAGCTTTGAGGTTACATCGGATTGAACACTCATATCAGACCATTAGACTGTAACATGTACCAGCCATTAAAACTGTACCTGCTGAGCTGTATTTACACCATTTAAACTCACCGCATTTGCTTTTGCTGTCTAAGCTGAACAAGACCAGAATTTCACTCCCAGTTATATCACGCAGGTCAGATCAAGCGCCTTTCAGCTCCTGAGCAGCTCTAGTGGGAGTTTTAGTATCTTAAGAGGTCAATTATATTCAGCACACATCCAGTACTGCTGTTATTTGATCAGATGAATTAAATGATGATCTTTAACCACTACATGACAACAGTTGTAAAGAAAACAGCATCAAGTCAATAAATTGTTCTTTATTGTTGACTACATATTTACACAAGAGAAAACATCTGGAAGAAAATAAAACATTACAACAAACACTCGTGTGATGTCGTTACAGCACAACAAGGCTTCCAGCGTCACATTTACAGAGTTGATGTTAACTGAACTGAAGATAACTCGACTGAAACAGGAGAAGTGAGAACTTCACATGGAAAAGATGAGGTAGTTCTAAGATGGTCCATAGAGGTCGTATGTATGAGTCTTTTAAAGTTGATGAAATACTTTAACTCATGGACCAAAATACTTTGAAGCACATTCTGTAATTTGGTAATAAAGTTGTAGCTATGGTCAGTAAGTGGCAGAGTCCTCATGAGGATATCCAGTACTCCAGGGTTAGTGTCTGTAGTGTTATCTCACTGCTGTCAGGATTAATATTTATCAGTTACATTTACTGAATATTGTCAGCTGTTTATTTGCAGGGATATATTTCTACACATAGTTTGTTTTATTTATGATGTAAGCATAGTCCTGTTTCTGAGGCTGAGTAAATCCTGCCTCCTCTCTATCTGTATCACCTGTTACCTGTGTATCTGTACAGAGATAATGGGCAATGCTCAACGATCGCATTTCAGACACCAGCAGGACGGCTGCTACCAGTATGATCTTCAATTCTGCTGATTCTTCTCCTTCTTCATTGTAATCTTGTTCTTTCACCAGTAATGGCTTTGGAGTATTCGTCAGCTCTGGTTCTCCACTGGAACTGCACTTTCAGGTCATGATTTCCTCCTCTGCCAGTAAAATGTTTTATGTCCGACAAGCCCCACCTGAACTTCTCAGCATGGTGACCAACACACTCCTTTGCTGCTGAATACTAGCGACTGGCTTCTTCACTAAACTTTCACTTGTTTGCTGTATTGCTGATGAAGCAGCTGATGCTTGGTGCCCTTTGAATTGTGGGATTTGTAGCGTCAAAGTGAACGAAACCTTGATTTGAAAGAAGGCGCTCCCGGCTAATGTACCTCTGTTTTATTTGCTGCTTTTTTTCTCCTTCATCCTCCACAGCTCTCATTCCACCATTCCTTCAACTTCTCCTGTTGTGTTGTGCTCTGTGTTACTCTCCGATGTTTCCTCCGTGGTGCTCTCACCTTCTTGGCCTGGATTTTGTTTTTCATTCTCACTCTGCTCCGTGCTGTCACCAGTAAAGCTCTCCTCCAGTGATCCGTGCTCTTCACCTTCACCTTCAGCAGGTTTACATTGCACTGTCTTTTCCTGTGCTACATTTTCCAGGCTGATTTGTCCTGATTTAAACTCCTTCACCCTCCTCTCCTGTTCGATCAGAGAGGCTTGTTGAGGGTTGTCCACGGGCTCAATAGGTGTCTCCATCTCCTCCACTTTCACCTCCACTGCAAAGACTACAGAGACACAATGAAGTTAGCAAATTGTAAATTAACATGTAAATAAGAAAAAGTACAACAGTCCGAGAATGGTCCACTTACTCTCCTTCTCCTCTGGCTCAGTCTTCAGATCAATGAGTGGCACATTTTCAGAAAGATCTTGAGGACTTTCAGTGGCAACAACCTCAGTTGGCTGATCAGCATCGTCTTTAGCCTGCTCATGAGAGAGCCGCTTCCTTGTGTACTTCTTTTCTACAGAGAGGAGGAATAAAGGATGAGGAAAACACTAAATCTGATGCAGTGTGACACTAGACTGCATGTGCACATTTGAATCAAACATACTTCTTTTCCCGTATGCAAAGGGTTTGGGTTTCTTGTTCCGTGCAACTTGGTTTTCAACCAAATCAGCTGGAAAACAGTAAAAAAAAAAAAAAAAAAAAAAAGCCTGTTAATTTGTTGCAGGGTCAAAAACATCTTCACACCACTGACCAGCAACATTAGTAGCTCCCTTATGTGATCTCTTAAGAAGGAAAGGTGGAAAAATCCTGTGTTTTTACTTGCCTTGGTTTGTCTGTTTGTCTGTCTGATAGAGAATTACCCAAAGAAGAAATGATTGCATCCAGAAAATTATTACTATTACTATAATAGGTGAATGTTTTATAAAAATAATAGCCAAAGAGGCCAGCAGGGGGATGTATAACACCACCACTGCATCGAGGAGGAGGAGGAGGAGGAGGAGGAGGAGAAGAAGGAGAAGAAGGAGAAGAAGGAGAAGGAGAAGAAGAAAAAGAAGAACAAGAACAAGAACAAGAACAAGAAGAAGAAGAAACTAAAATGTTTTAAGATCTTTGGGTAAAATTCGTAACTTTCACATTTTGAAAATTTACACACACACTTCCTGGATGAGGGCGGCATGGTGGTGCAGTGGTTAGCACTTGTGCCTCACAGCAAGAAGGTTCTGGGTTTGAATCTCGGCTCGGGCCTTTCTGTGCGGAGTTTGCATGTTCTCCCTGTGCATGCGTGGGTTTTCTCCGGGTACTCCGGCTTCCTCCCACAGTCCAAAGACATGCTGGTTAGGTGAATTGATCAAAACTAAATTGCCCGTAGGTGTGAGTGTGAGAGTGAATGGTTGTTTGTCTATGTGTTAGCCCTGCGATAGGCTGGCAACCTGTCCAGGGTGTACCCCGCCTCCTGCCCTATGACAGCTGGGATAGGCTCCAGCAGACCCCTGCGACCCAAGTGTGGACTAAGCAGGTATAGACGATGAGATGAGAT
>OOFC01029236.1:0-20362 GCA_900323345.1 Pseudochromis fuscus | reverse complement strand
TAAACTCTTAAACTGCGGTGGAAATATACACAGTACCGCACTTTCGCACCGATACACCGCGCCACAGCTGGCGGGGCTGCGGAGTTTCATTGACAGCAGCGGGGTTCTAGGTGCAGGCCTCGGCGCGCTGCAACAAAGAGCCGCGCGGGGACTTTGTGTACCGTTAGCATTAGCGGTGGTGGTGTTGGTGTTGGGGCGGGGGGACTCAGTGCGGGCCAAACCCGGCCACGGGACTGTGATAGGCCCGAACTGAGCTCGTGACAGCTGCATTCATATAATTAAAAGAAGACGCCCTGCGGCCATTAAAACAACCACAATAAGACACAACTGAAGCAGCAGCAGAATGTTGTTGTTGTTGTTTTTTTTAGGGATTATTTACACTAACTGAAGCTTAACCGCGAACAGCAACAACGTATTTAACACACAACACCGGTAGCCCCGCACTCGCTGGCCGGGAGCCACAAACACGTGCACATGTTCTGACAGGTCGGCTAGCGGCTGTGATGCTAATTGCAGTAACGGCAATTACTGCAACGGCAGCGGGACCCGCAGTCGTAGCATCTGCCGCCTGGTGTGGGACTCATTGCGCGGGGAGAACACGAGGATATGAAGCGGGTGTGCAGGAGCTAATAGAGCACGCGCTGCAATTTCCATAACAACCAGCCGCTGTGATAACGGTTACCCTGAGTCTGCGGTACCTCCTCCCCTCCACCGCCACTCACCTCCATCACCACGCGGCCGATGGACTTGCCGTCGGCGCTGACATCGAAGAAGACTTTGGGTAAGGCCATGTCCGCAGGCTGAGCAGGAGACAGTGGAGACTGGAGGAGTTGTCCGGCGAGGAGTCACGGCGGGCCACAAGGAACCGAAAAAGATGGAGGTATGTGGATTAATTTTATATAAGACGCCAGTGGGCAGCGGGAAATCGCAAGTGGCCAATTGGTAACGCGGAAATACGTAACTGACACACGCATTGACCAATCAGCAGCCAGTACGGTGGACTCTGTCGTTTTATTGGCGTCTGGACGGACAGGCACATTTCATGGTATGTTGGATTTGGTGTCAAGGTTGCCCGCTCACTTGTGCGGGGAGGGGGTTTGGTGTTTTCAAACGTTGTCACCGCGTATCACCGCCCTCCGTTTCGGTGTCCCGGTGTGAAAATCGGAAATAGTTAAGTGCCAGAGCAGCGCGCGCCACAGATCACTGACAGCTAGGGGATCCAATGCGTGCAATGCGCGTGGTGCGTGAACGCGAAGCCCCTGCAGTGAGAGCGCGCTCCCACTGGCAGAGTTAAATACGGCTGCGCGGTCACACGGTCAGGGCGAGGTCCGTCTGTTCTCTGCTGGAAAAACGGCACAAAAAGTTCTGATGACGAGGGAACCTAACGGCAGACAGAAGAAACACGTTAACCGACAGAACCGATATCCCACTGACGTCTGTGACTCACTATTAACGGTTTTCTCACATCAGCCGTTAGACAAAGAAGACTAACGGACAACTTAACGGTTCCTGAGGAAGGTGAAGTGAAGTGGTGCAGCAGATGAACCAGGTCCAGCCCGGGAGACCAGATCCAACCAGAGGGCCAAAAACACTGAGTTCTTCATGAAATCATTGTAACAACACAAATCAAAGAATCCAAATAGTTTGTGAGCAACAATGGACTGAACAGCTAGCTTATAATAACCAGATCAAGTAAAGGTGGTTTACCAGAAGTACAAGATAGTCAGTTATAACTACACATAAACTGAAGTGGTTAAAGTAATTACTGAAACTAGTTAGCTAAAAGCAGAGGTTTAAACAGTTAGCTAACGGTAATATACAGCTAGTTAGCTATACCTAAACATTCTGTAACTGGGTAAAGTAGTTATGAAACTAGTTATGGACAAGTCAATGTTTAAATTAGTGATGTTTGATAACACCAGTTAATTCAGGCTGGTATCACTCAGATTGTTAATTTGTGCAAATACACCTAATGTGTCTGGTAAATCTAAAAAAAGTGTATTTCAAATCATAGCTTCATAATACATTTTATTTATTTATTTTTTAAAACTTGGAAGTATATTGAGGAAGCAGCCTCATTTGAATTACAATCATGCTAACACATCAACAGAAAGACCAGAGGATACAATCACACAGAATATGTGAAAATGGTCTTTCAAACACAAAAATAAGTTAAATAATGAAAGCATCAAAATAAAATATTGTTTAATTATTAAGAAGTACTATGAAAATGAAAACATCTTAATTCATGTTACATTTTTTAGCATGAAAATACTCAACATGTAAATAATACTTTGAAGCATCCATCAGGATCATTATCAGGCTCTGCAGCTGGATGATGAGCTGATCATTTGAATCAGGTGTTGGAAGAGGGACACATCTAAAACCTGCAGGATAGAGGCCCCCAGGACCCCTGGCTTAAAGTCTCAGATTGTAAGCTAAAAGTAATAAATACCTAGTTACTTAAAAGTAATTGATAACTAAATAAGGTATTAAATGAAACTAATTACCTAGAAGATTAGATCATTAACCAAAACTAATAAACTAAGCTAGCTAACATCAGTTAATTAAGATGTTAGCGAAGTGTAAGTCGTGTAGTAGTAAGTAGTAGTGGGGACGGTGGTGGCTCATCAGTGGTGGTTTGATTCCCGCTCTTCCCAGTCATTGTGGGTGTGTCCTTGGGCAAGACACTTTACCTGGTATGAATGTTGAATGAATTGTTTGGTGCAAGTCGGAGGTGCAGACTGGCAGCTACGCCACCATCAGTCTGCCTCAGGGCAGCTGTGGCTAACCTAGCTTAGCACCGGTATGACTGGGTGTGAATGAATAATGGTCTCCACCTGCAGTTTGAGCCTGGACTTCTAGAAAAAAGCGCTACATACATCCAAACCATTCATATTATTGTTATTAGTATTAAGTACGTAGTAAATCATTCTCTATGAGTACTGGAAAATATTTGGCTACAATAGTTAAACTGTTTAAAGTAACTGATTCATGGTTTGAGTTCTGAGCAAAACACTGGATAAATGTTCAATATACAGCACATATCCAGGTAGGTTAATGTTAACAAAAAATGCTAACTGAGAGGGAAATGCCTGCAAGAGCTCTAAATATTGGAGAAAAAAAGGTATTTGAGTAAAAGTATTTGATTACTTTGCAGCCTTCAGGTGTACTCTGACCTTTTACCTGCAGGATGTGAACAGGTGGCAACTGTTCACAGTCAAACGCTGCAGGTTTGCTATCAATCGGTGACCTTTAATGACCTTTCACAACCTGTGGTCGATGCTCCTTGGCGTCGGCCGACATCATGAAGGCCTATTCAACCCCCACAGAAAAAATAAAATAAATCCTGGTACAAATAATTTGTACCAGAGGAAGCTCGTACCTCTGAAGATCCAGTCAGTTCAAAAGACAAGAATAATCATCTAATTAAAAAATAAATCGTTTGCATTGTGGCTGAAACAGACAGAGAGAAAACAAGGAAATCCAAACAGTGAAAAATAAAATAAAATAGTCTGAAACAGTTTTAAACTAGAACAATTCATCAAGAAAATGTGTGTGAATGCTGAATGTTTCTGTACTGAGTGTTCATCACTGTGCACTGTCCTCATCAAATAAATCAACAAATAATTTTTTATCAAGAATCTCTTAACGTTAATTAAAAGGTAGAAGTGGAGATAGAGGAGCAGGAAAAGTAGAAACAGAAGGAAATCAGTAGAAATGTATAAAAGAAACAAATAGAAAAAAAGTAGAAAATGTAGAAATTCAGTAGAAGTATAAAATATATCTGAAGTACTGGAAATACTTTAAAATGCAAAGTAAGAGCAAGTAGACGGGAGCTGAAGATTCTCTCCATTCACTTCTGGAAAATAGCAGAAAAAAGTCAAATCCAAGTGTAAATGTCCTCAAACCCTTGATAGATGAAAGATGTCTGCAGAGTCCAAACAAACATACGGAGTCAGAATAATAAAATCTGGATCTAAACAGTGCAACACAGAGATCAGTGTTGACACTCATAATGAATCCAACTGGGAATAAATGATTACAGGTAGTTAAAGGTAAGGCAGCTAAAATAATGAATGAAATGCCTGTTTTTATAGCTACAGATCCACTGTGTGCACATCATCATCATTTTGTTCATTCACATTTTTCACCTCCAGAGCATACAAGCTTCAATACATTGTGCATTGTATTCATTTGTGTAAAAAGGTTTGACTCCTGAAGTGATCAGCACCTTATATGAAGCTGTGTTATTATCAGGCAGCTTCATCACCTCAGATGGTACGATGCTTTTCAGATGAACCAACAGGGCTGGACTCAGACCTTTTATAGAGATCCACAAAGTAAATGAGGAGGTGCAATAAAGTGTAAAACCACTGGCGGCCACTAGATGCTGGCTCCATAAAGCTCTGTCTCCAACTGACTGCAAGTAAAAATTTTCAATCCTGAAATATTTAGTCAGTACATTTCTCCACAAGTTGTTCTGATGTCATTAGATAGGTGGGAGGAGTTAGGGGCGGGGTTAGTTAGATTGACAGCGCTTGTCTCCAATAAATTCCAGGGGTTTGGAGACTCATTCACCGGGAACTCGTCTCATTCACAGTGGACAGTGTCCTCAGGTTAAAGGGTCAAACCCATCTCCTCACTCCTCCCTTTAGTCAATTCAATTCAACTTTATTTATAGAGCACTTTAAAAGACAGCATGGTCAGCCAAAGTGCAGTACACATACAAATGTAATCAATTTACTTACCGGTCAATCAATCAATCAATACATCAAAACACTCTAGCAACACGAGGTCAAGGTCCTACAATGCCAACAAAGACAGAGTGAGAGCGGGAACTCCAGCCGGTAATTTGGCACTTGGTGACTTTATATCCAAATATGGTCACTTCTGGCTCCCAACAACCAACATGGCGACACTCAGGTGGCTTCAAACTGTGAGTGGGACAGTATGAAGTCATTCAGAAAGGCCATGAACACTCCTCCATCACACAGTCCAAATCCTCCACCTCTTGGTGACCCAGCAAAGGCCTCAGAGATGACAGAGTAATGACCTGTTCCCTTCTTCACCAGAGTTAAGTCCTGCTGAGAACCTGTGGGCCCTTCATAAATGTGGCAGTGACAGTGAGGAGAGAAGGTCCAACCTCTGTGGACAGTATCTGTGGCTGTGGTTGCTGCTTCAGAGAAAGTTGATCATGAACACATCGAGAAACCCACAGACTCCATGGATGGAGGACTAATGGTGGTTATATACTGGTATACTGCTCACTGAATATTTTAGAGAGGACAAATATAATTGTTTGAGTTACTTGTTTGTTGCACTTCACTCTGAAGATTGGATGTTACAACCAATGAAGACTTTACCAAACAGCTGAACAGATGTTTATGTAGTAAAGTACAGCAGCAGAGCGTCTGTCTTTCCAGTGTGTGTTTATTAAATTACAAAGGTTATTATTCTCATTAATATTTATGTTATTACTGAATCATACAGAGTCATCATGATGTACACTTTTATTTTTTATTTCCCAGAAGCCAGTGGACTCTCTGGGACATGGAGACACCACAACTGTATGGACTCTACAACTGTACAACAAACAGACTGATGATGAGGAGGAGGAAGAGGATGAAAGTCAGATTCCCGACGACACCTGGAAAAAGATTCAGGTGAAACTCCCCGAGCAGCTTCGGCCTCACTTTGCATCACAGGAGGATGTGATGGAGTAAAACCAGGTGTGATTTACACTGAGCCACAGATGCAGATCAGAAACTCTGACAGTCTCTGTACAAACCTGGAAGAAACATCACCGCGACATGTTGTCCTGAATCTCTGGGTTTTCAAACGAGTGAAGGTCACAAACTGGGAACATTTCACAGAATAAAAACATCTGAATAAGGCCAAAATTTTTGCAGGATTCAGTGAAAAAACTTGTGTTTCTGTTCGACAACAAAATAACTTGTGGCACCATCTTGCCAGAAAACTCTAGTTTAATGGTTTGGTGTCCCACAGGGTTCAACACTGAACCCACTACTTTTTTCAATTATTTCAGTGGATGTTGATCTCACACAGGATGTTCACCAATTTACAAGTTTACTTCTAGGATTTGAGAAAGTTGGAATATGAAGCTTCACGGTGTTGAAGCCACTGACACTGAGTCTGTGGTTTTTAAATAACATTTCAAGCTGATCCTGTTTGAGTTGTGGCCTGAATGAGATGATGTTCACCAAGTTAAAAGACTGACTCTGATTTTCTTTATTAAAATCTGTAAAACCTTTCCCTGGTGGAGAAATCACCACCACCACAGCCACAACGCACCAACAGGGGGCGCTACTTCTGCAAAATATCGGAGGCTTGGTGGTGTTGGTGTTCCACAGGGCGCCACACTGGGTCCTCTCCAGTTTTCATTGCATTTAATCAACTTAAAAGATCAACTGTAGGATGTGATGAAGAGCGTGAGGAAGGTTGTTGGATATTTCTGCTCAGTGAAGCCACCTCAGAACATTTCATCACTTTCTTCCAAGAAGTGTTAGAAAAAAATGGAAGACCTAATTTTCTTATATCTACAAGAAGTTTGTGGGTTTTGAAGTGAGGACGACACAGGAACATGTTACAGAACAAACAACAACCTGAATGATCTGAAGAGGTTTGAAGCTTTATGTTCCTGTTGTTTTCAAACACCAGACAAAAGAAAAGAGTTTTCTTTATCAAAACTATTCAACTTTTATCTAGTGGAGAAACCACCGCCTTGGCTACAACACACCAACAGGGGGCGCTACTTCTTCAAGATATACTACCACTTTTTAAATTCTATTTCAAAAGATTTATTTAAAAGTTCATTCTAGGATTTGAGAAAGTTGCAGTTTGTAGTGATGTGAGCAGATATGGCTGCAGCCTCCGGACAGTTCATCTCATCCAGGAGGAAGGATCCTTCTGACAAACTGCTCAATGTACAGGGTTGGTTTGTTTTTAAATTGGTGAACATGATGTGTGTGAAACAACTTTCCTGCCGATTTCATGTCAGAAACTCACAAATATTCAGAAAAGCAACAGAATAAATGAAGAGATTTAACTTTAAAAAAAAATAAAGTTTTTGCTTGAAAATCACTGAAACTTGTTTAAATCACTGAAGCAGATTTTGTTTGAGGGCAGAGGAAGCACAGGTCTCATTTCAACTGCTTGTTTTACATTGTGCAAAGATCAAATCCATCATAACATATAAATATCCTTCACCCCAGATGAAATGAAACACGGTCACCAGGTTATTCACAGATCTTAAAGCAGAACATTAGAGAACAACAAACTTCATGTTTCTCTGGTTGATGACGACAGTCGCTCTGTGGCCCAGTGGAAATCATCTGGTGACCATCTGAGGTCTGAGTCTGTTCGGTGTCTCCACGTCTCTCAGTACAAACAGGACGCTGCTTTAAAGCTTATCGACACACTTACAACTCATCTGGACCAGAACCGTCCCGGTCTGAAGGAACCACCTCCTCCCGACTCGCCTCCTGAACCACGGTGCACAGAAAGCTCTGGTTTTATTTTGGTAAAGTCACGTGAACTCTGACTGGGATGGATCATGTTTCCATAGAAACAAACAGGAGGTGACGCCGCCATCACCAACAGTCACTTTAAATAACGAGGTCATCAGCTCAGTCGAGGAATGAAGGATGAAGCATCGAAATACAAACAAATACAAATAAAAAACAATAAAATAAAGTTACCATCGAGTTTATAGCCACACATTAAAGAGTTTTCATGTTTAAAACTTGTTCTTTGTTTTCTTTCCTACGTGTCGTCCGCTCCGTCTGTGTGGGTGGCGGCCATGTTGGGCCTGCCGCTGTGTTGCTGAGCGAGGAGAGAAACAGTTTGTATGTTACAGTGAAGTCTCTGCTCATGATTCAGATCACACTGCGAGAAGAGGACGTGTGTGTTCAGTTGTTCTCGAACAGCGACAGCAGATCATCGTTGTTGTTGTTGGGGAGGTCGGGAGGTCCGAGGTACGACAGCAGCTCGTCTGGGTTGGTCAACTCAGGAAGCAGCTGCACACAGACAGAGGTCAGGGTTAACGTGGTGTCATCCACAGTGCAGGAGACTCATCAAACTGACATCCTCCAAACAACAAGTTCAGATGTGAAAACAGGAAGTTTCCCTCTACAGTGGACATGGAGATCCACAGGGCTCCAGACCGGGACCACTGACTTTTATATTGTTTGTGAATCCAGTGGTGAAATCACATTTACTCTGATCCTGTCACTGTTGTTGTTTTAAAATGTGACTTTTACATGAGTTTATCTTATGAAAAACAAAAACACAGATCGTCAACAAATATCTTTCATCTTAGTTTTGATTTTGAAGTTCACGGTTTCATGAAAGATTTGACCTTCCTGTTATTACACTTCATCTGTCAGCAGCTGCTGTTGTGGTGAAGCCAAGAAATGGAAACAGAACAAAATGTTTTCTTCAAAACCAAAGAAACAAAGAGACAACGGCTGAATGACTGTTTCTGCTCATGAATTACCACTGTTGGTAGTTTCACAGACTGTTTACAACAGATGGATGTAGCCAGTGAAAGTGCAAAAACCTGTAATACCACCAACAGCCACTAGAGGCTGGTTCCAACTGACTTCAATCCAAACATCCTCATCTTCAATCCTGAAATATTCATCAATACATTTCTCCACAAGTCATTGTGATGTCATCAGATTAAGTCAACTCTTCTTCTCAGAGATCTGGGGGGAGGAGTTAGGGGCGGGGCTAGTCTGATTGACAGCTCTGGTCTCCAGTGATTTACAGGTGGTTTAGAGGCTCATTCACCAGTGAACTCCAGTCTCATCCTCATTGGACAGTGTCCTCAGGTTCAAGGGTCAGACCCGCCTCCTCACTCCTCCCTTCATATCCAAATATGGTCACTTTCTGCTCCAAACAACCAACATGGCCACGTTCAGATACCAAACTCCGGGCTTCAAAATAAAAGTCCACAAACTAACAAGTGAAGTTCTGTATAAGGTCTGTGACTAAAACCATAATATTTAATAATCTGGTGTTTTTAAAAACATAATTTCCTGTTTCTAAACTGACTGGACAATTATTTGACTTACTCCAAGTTTCACCTCCGAGACCTTTCAAAGATGAATTATTGACTTTCAATAAAATGCAATTAGCTAATAAGATATTTAATATTCCATTTGTGCTGTTTCATTCATTAGATCCGACCTCACAACCACTGATGGCTGTTTTTAAAGCAGTGAAATCCTGTAATTCCTCAATGAAACTATGAGAGTGAGCTTCACCTCCTGCAGTTCTCCCTCATGTGGTTTGTAGGTGATGGTGTATTTGCGCACGGCTCCGGGAGCAGCGTCCCAGTTCAGCCTCATGGCGCTGTGAGTAACGTCGGTGATTCTCAGGACGCCTGCGGGAGGCATCGGCACTGAGGGAGGACAGAGAGGAGAGGACATCCATTAAACCTCAAACTGTCATGACCGAAGCAAGAAAACATCTGATCCCAGCATCGCCGTCAGTATTTCAGTGGGGACATTAAAGACGCTGACTGACACCAAGGAGCCAACAACGTCCTGAGGAGCTGAAAAACAGACGGCGGCTCGGTGCTTTGGTTCTGCTGTGCATCTGTTTTCTATCTATAAGCTCTCGATCCAAAATATAAACTCCAGCATGTGAGAGCCCAGATCCAACTCTTATAAAACAACTGCTGACAAGAAAATAAAACTCAGATAAATTCTATTAAAGTTCTTACCTTAAACCATTTCTAAGAAGAAAATCATGAACTTGGAAGTTCTGATATCTGGTAAAGATTATACAGAGGACATAATATGACAGTTGTTTTTCTTTTTTACATAGATTTGTGGAAAGTTCAAATATTTTCAGGGAGGGAAAAATAACAGTTATTTCCATGACTTCTGATCAAATATTAATGTGATATTGATATCAGTGTAGGAGTGATTGTGGAGGAGTTTAAATATTTAAGTAAAAAAAACAAAGAGCTCTTACATTTTCAGATAAATTAGAGGAGGGTTAGTTTAACCAATCAATATATATATATACAGTAATATATCAATGGTGCTGTCGTCAACAAAGAAGCTGTGGGAGTGGTACAAAGTACAAAGTGGAGGGTGATGATTCAGGGGTCTGCTACCAGCTGTGTTAGCGAAGGGCATCTACAGCTGTTGTCCACTGGTCCAAAAACATTTTCCTCACTGGAAAAGTGGATTTTTACAAACTGCAACAACCTTTCAGGAGATACTGGCTCAGCTCTGCTGGTGTTTCACTGATAAACTGCTTGAGCTCAGGCTGAGGAGATGCACCTGGCTCCTAACGGCCTTCATCTGGACGCCTACCCTGGTACCTCCAGTACAGCAGCTACACACAGCCACACCCGTTCAGCAAAATCAGTTTAATCTCCTGAGTCCAGTAACATTTGGAGAGTCTAGATCTGGATGATTACTTTATTTTACTCATGAGTGCCAGGAGCCGAGCGGCCCAGAGGAGTCTGGACTCTGCTGCTGAGTTTCAGTGACGTCTCAGACAAAGTCCATGAGAGCTCAGCGTTACTTACAGGTGACTCCCCGCCCCTCCAGAGGCTCGCTGCGGACTTCGTCGTACAGGGCGTACAGTTTGATGGAGTAGGCCGTGTTGGGGATCAGCTGCGTCAACTGGACGTTGGTGGCGTCTCCTCCGACACGAACCTGCAGGACAGAGGGAGGAGAGGAGGACGGACAGGACAGGTGGAGGTCAGACAGCAGAACAGACACAGCTGTGTTTTGTGCTCAGCACCTGGCGAACAGACCCGACCCTCACCTGATGACCTCTGGTGACCTCAGCACACACTGAGTGTGAGGAAGCTGCACCGGGACTGAGGTGAACATGAACAATAAAGATGTCACCAGATTCACATCAGTGCAATTCAACCCAAACCAGTTACTGCATAACACATGTATCTGCATGTGTGTACTTCATAACTACACACACTGGGTACCTGTTGTTTCATACTATCTATTATTGTTATAGTATATATCGTTATATTACTGTATAGTTGTTGTTGAAGCTGCTGTAACAGGATCAATAAACTGTTCTCATCTATTCCACAGGTTTTCACATGTTCCAGTACTGTCTGTGGGGGAAGTCTTCTCCAGTCTGGATCCATTATTTCCAGTGAAGATCAACCTGAGGATGATATCTAACTGTGAGCTGCTGTGGTTGTTGCTTTGTTGTTTGACCGTAGCAAAGCTGCGATGCATAAATCCAGGTCAGTACAAACATTTACTGAGGATCCAAAGCCTGAAGACAAACTGGGAGAACAGATCTTATCCCCAACATCAGGGTTAATCCTCAATCTTCTGTAAAGTTCCTGCAGACAAAGTCTCACAATCACACATTAAATGCAAGAAAAAAGGAACTGCTCCTTTAACTCGTCACATCTTGAGCCAAAACTTCACTATAAATTCACCACATTTCACGCCTCAGTGGAAATTAATGCTCCACTTTATTTTCAGTGTCCTGATTCACACCCCATGTATTTTCCAGTGAGGACCACCTCACCGTGCATTAAATCATCCCCTGAATTTTCCCTCTGCCGTATAATTGCAGATGTAGGTTAACAGCACCGAGGCCTCCGGGTCCATCCGTGGAGGTTAGCATCTGTTCTGTTTATATCATCCTGATGACTTCAGGCCATGAGCTAATCCTTCCCATTACCCAGCGTGTCTGAGGGCTCTGCTGCTCGGAGGCACAGCCCGAGCCGAGGGCCGCTCAGGTCCACGTCCTGCTCTGCAGACCGACGGTGGCGTCCACATCTGGAAGCAGTGAGGCGACGCGAGCAGAAGCTGATCTTATAAAATCAATTAAGATGTGTGTGAGGTTTGTGTTTCTAAGTGTTGGGGTGGATTACTCACAATCTGGGGACACTGATGTTTTCACTCACTCAAAAACTAAATGTTGGTTCATTTAGTTAAAGCAATGAGCTTCATTTAGCTAAGGTGGAAGCTACAAAGCAAACGTCATCTTTCTGAGATATCAGATCACCTCCTCACATCAGCTGCTCCCTGGATAAACCGTACCTCCTTCTCCACCTGAGGGTCGGTGGCGTTTTCGGATCTGTACAGCAGCATGTAGCCGGTGGCGCCGGCCGCCTCGTCCCAGCTCACCATCATGGTGGTCGTAGTCTCGTCGTAGACGTTCATGTTCTCCACGGCTGCCAGCGGCACTGAGTGGATGACAGGTTACAGTGTGTTACATTAATACAAACTCTGTGCTTTGATTTAAAGAGTCTGAAGACTCAAAGCAACAACCAGAGAAATAGTAAAACTGAAACTTTTCAATTTGTAAAATCTGGAGGAAGTTTCAGCTCCATGAAAAGATAAAGATACAAACAGGCAAGTGACATTAGGATCATATTTATTAAGAAATCCAAAGCAGTTTCAAAACAATCATATAGTTAAGTGTTTCGATGTGCAGAATATTTGGATTCACTTGCTGGGGTGGACGCGTCTGTTTGATTTCTAAAGCATCATATTAACAATTAACCTGTTTCCTCCAGTGAAGAAATGAGGCTTCGTGGACGTGTGGATGCTGAAATGATTTGTATTTTACAGCGAGCACGACCAAAACAAACAGGCAGCGCAGTGTTTTTGTATCAGAATAATTTCATCCAAGAGTCTGAAGGAAACACAAACTAAACGAGTTGGTTTTCACAGATGAAGGAAGTTATTTTTAAAATCACTGGATGAACATGAGCCTTAAATCTACAGACTTCAGACCAGCAGTGAGTCATGAGCAAAGTTGGAAATAGCAGAGAAATTTGATTTCTCCCCTTAATGAGATTTTCCATGTAGATGTAGCGACGGTGAGAGATGGAGACAGGAAAGATGAAGATGAGACTCACATGGACTCAAAGCTACAACACAAACCTTTAACCGAGGGTCAGGATGTGCCACCGACTGCATGTGATTTGTTTTGGCTTTTAAAGAGTGTTTTTGCTCAGTGAGTCCCATCTCTGGCTACTTGACACCCCACAGCTTCGGGTTTAGGACATTAACGACCTGACAGAGTTTGTTTAAAGAAAACGACTGTAATTAAAGCCACAGTGATCTCACGGGTGCTTTCCACCATCAAAGGCAGCGACCACACAACAATCGGTTATTGTTTAATGACAGTGGGAAACAGCTCGTCGTACAAATCAGTCGCACATTTAGTCACAAATAAAGTGAACATTAAAGGACAAACGAGCAGAATAAAAGCACTTAGAGCTGAGCGTTTAACACGTCATTAAATTATATCTGTTTGTTTAAGATGTACGTGAGAGCCGCAGCCTGATAAACAACTCTTTGTGGCTCGGTTTACACACTGCACAATAACATCAGCTCATCGCATTGCATCATATGACGTTGTTTGTGTTTTTAATGGCTTTCCGCCTCAGATCAGATGCTAAATATATGTAGAGTAAACAGAGATGTTGGATGTGATATGAAAGCCAGTAAACAAGCTGCATGGACGTTTGTGTGAAACAGGATAACGAGCAGAGAAGTTGTTTATCGCACTCAGCATATGGAAGAAACACGACGCTTTCCCACAGCAGAGCGACGATGCTCTCCACCCTCAAACCTCCTCTTTAATCACATCTGATGACCCCGACAGAATCCAGCATTTGGTGAAAACGCCACGAAGAGTGAGGTTTACTCCCATCAGGAAAAGATCAAGTGAGTAGCAGAGAGAGAAACAGAGGAAGAGGAAGAGGAAGAGGAAGGAGGTGAAGAGGAAACACTCACAGGTGGTTTCGGTGCCGATCAGAGGCTCGCTGCTGTCCTCGCCGACCACGGAGTAAACATTGACCAGGTACTCGGTCAGAGGGTAAAGGCCCTGGAGGACGACGGTGTTTACGGTCCCATCGACCATCAGCTGTAACGATGAAGCACAGAGTGTGAGTCATTTCTACAGGTAACACCAACAACTACAGAACATCAGGGAGTCTGACTGACAGGGGGAAACCAGACACCCACCAACAGCAGCACTCACTTCTCAGAGTCTGTCAGAACCAGAACTCTGTCACCAAGTTGGTCCCAAAATTCAAAAAATGTAGTTGATGTGAAACGACGTCATCAGTTTTCACCCAGAGGTCACGTCTGCGAGGCGTTAGCTTAGCGAGACCAGCTGATCAGTCAAATCACTGACAGGTGAATCGTGATCGGATGGTGAGGTCGGTGAAGACTCGCATCTTTACTGACAACACACATAATATATGGTACAAACAATATGGTTTATTCTGTAGGAGCTTCCACTGAGAAATATGTCGTCATGTGATCAGATGTTTCTCCACCTTCTTCTCTCGGTGGCTGATTCCTGGCGTCACTGTGACTCATTTAACTGTACAACAGTAAGACAGACACACACACATCAACAGGCAGTGTGTCCATCAGTGGTGATTGAAGTTGGACATGAGAGTGAGTTAAAGATCCATCCAGTTCTTCAGGATCTGTCAGAGACCGTCTGATCATGGTCCAGCTCCCCTATCTTCACCACTAGATGATCACAGTGTGTGAAGCTGAAGCTGTTGTGGTGCGTTCGTGAGCCGGTGGGAAAGTCTTTGTGTGGGACGTCCAACTTGGCTCCAACACGGCGTCACATTCCTGCACCGTTCTGCTGGAAAATTAAACCCAGCGGAGAAATGACAAACAAACAGACGGAGGCAGCAGCTTTTCACGGGCGGCTGCACTCTTCAGATTTGTGATCTGGAAAAAATCTCTTTCTTATCAACTTATTTACGTCTGCAATCGATTAAGTTCAACCTGTTTCCAATGGAAATCTACTTGTTTAAAGTATTTCCTGAAACCAAGCAGAGTTTTTCTTGATTCTGGTGAGGTGACCTCGAGATACAGACGCTCAGGATTCTCAAAACAAGTTGGTTTCTGTTGGAAACCAGTGAAATATTTTTAATATTGTTCATTGTTTTCAGAAGAAAAGCCGCTTGGAGCGTCCAGTTTTAGACTCAGTTTACTGGATGAAAGGTGCTCTGCAGACGAAGAAACAGGAAAATTAAGCTACGCTGAAAACACAACAGTTTTTTAAAATTAAATTCTGGTCCCAGACCTGAAGGACCACACCAGTGGCTTTGTGTGTTTCAGTTTATTCTGTTTACACCTTAACTTTCCAGCTGTTTCCCAAACAGTGCAGCTGTATTTAGCTTTTGTGGTAACGTGGAAAATTCCTTAACTTTTAAAAATGGAATTTTGAGCAACTTGAAACTGAAAGTTGCATCAATGTGGGAGTTTACTGTCCTCTCGACAGTCGTGCATTGTCAATGCTCATCAGTAAGTTTAAAACAACTTCTCTCTGTGATTTACACTGTATTGAAATTTTAAGAAATACTTGCACATGTGAAGACGTGTTTAAGTGTAATGGATTATTAATCATCAGGGTCGATCTGCAATGAGGAGAAATCAGTTGGCATTTAAAAATGGCAGCGTCTCTGAAGTTGTCTGAGAACAGCCATGAATCTGATCAACGATCTTTGATTTTCACACCGATGACTCACGACTTCTCTCAGATGTTTGTGTTGGAGTTGACTGATGTTCTCCCCAAGGCCACGGATTAAAAGAACATGTAGTTAAATAAGTGTTGAGCCTTGATTTCCCCTGGCAGCAGATTCACGTCGAGTCTGACTGACTGGAGCCAATCTTGATGTTCGAGCAGACGGAGTGAAGGTGCGATGTCATGCAGACGATAACTCAGATGATTATTATCACATGTAAAGACTTGGTCGACACGAGAAGCCACACACTGTGTAAAATGGAAAACAGGATTAACAGAGAGACGTGATCGCTTTGCTGTTGGATGGTTATAAAATCTGTTTGAAAGTAACAGATTCTACAAACTCCCCTTTGAAAACACCACAGTTAAAGTCCACCTGAAACAGCATTTTGACAGAATCTAACTTCTGTATTTCCAGCAGAAACAGGATATGTAGGCAGGACAAAATGTTTGAAGCAATTTGATTGGACCACTGAAACACAACAGGCCACCGTAGCTAGCTAGCTAGCCTTCTTTACTAGATAACATGAGCACTATGCACTGTAGCATCTCTCCAAAAAGAAGAAGCTTTACTTTCTCCTTCATTGTAAATGAGACCACAGCTCCTGTAGGGCGGGGCTGATGCCACAATTTATTGTCACCTAGCAACCGAACTGCCACGTTCACTGACACTGTGTAGAAAGTGTAACACAGTAACAAGTTGATTCTAATTGAACCATCTGGTACTAAACTATCATCAGAATCCAAATCAACACTGTACAGTTTGTTACAGAAGTAACCGATGAGCCTGTTGTTTCTCACCTACATTTGACTGTTTTTACTCAACAGTTTGTTGACTTCTATTCAGTTTAGTCAGTTAATATTCACCAACTTCTGGGTAAAACAATCCAGCCTGTTTCAGGCCCTAACTCATGATACTGTTCCAACTAACTGCTGATTAGTACCAGAGCTGCTGCTACTCTGTCAGTGTCCTGGTTTAACCTGAACTGTGCTGCTAACAGCAGGTTGATTGACAGGTGGATGGATGGATGCTATTAGCAGCTATTTTTACATGGAAATGAATGCG
This sequence comes from Pseudochromis fuscus, assembly GCA_900323345.1. Lineage (NCBI taxonomy): Eukaryota > Metazoa > Chordata > Actinopteri > Pseudochromidae > Pseudochromis > Pseudochromis fuscus. The sequence continues at coordinate 3,759 of OOFC01029236.1, read as the reverse complement.
GATGAACTTCATCTCTGTGATTTTTTTGGCTAACATGAAGGATACGACCAGTGATGTGATCTAACAGAACTCAAGTGGACTTTATGTTCCTCAAATGAAACTGGTGAAAACACAAAGCTCCACCTCTGATTGCACCACAATACAATACACAATAAAACAGACAAGTTCTGAACCATCTACATGATTCTTTAAAAAACTTTTCCAGATAACTCTTTACAATCAAAAACCCACTTCACCATCCACGACCTCTGTCAGAGTATTAGTTGTACATATTTCTATTCATTCCTGATGTAAACGTATCCCACGCACACAGTGAAATGTGCTTCGTCTCCTGGCAGCGTGCCTCAGCGCTGACCCTTCTCGTTACCTGTTACTTTGATTTTTGGGGGAATCTGCTCGGGTTGTAAATCACAGCAGATAAGACCTGCACTAAATGCTCTGTGTGTAAACATCATACATCTCGTGCTCTGGTGTTGGTACCTGCTCAGCGGTCCAACGTAAACACGCCAGAGAGGAGAGCGGTGATGTCAGGACGCGGCGTCTCGGCCCAGTGTGAGGTCCTATAACGTTAAACTAAGTGGATCCAGTGGAAACTCTGCACGGTTTCAGACGGGCCGGATTCGAATCACACAGCCTCCATCTGACAAGGGCCAATAAAAGCAAAAAGGCCCAGCGCTCTGTTTCAAAGACGGCACTGACGGGAGGTTAAGTGTAAACTAAATGCAGGTTCACCAAAGCAACTGGGATCCAGATTTCAGTTCCCGAGGGGCTGAGTAAACCGAGGCTTTGAATCAAAGCCAGACCTGGGTGTTTGAAAACACACCCGACAGTCAGGCTTTGCGAGATCGGACGACAAATGCCAGAAAATTAAAACCACGGGGGGGATTTAAGTGTCTATTAGTTTGTTTTTTGTGTGAGTGACAACCTGTCATTATCCAAATTCACAGGAAGCAGTAAAACCCACCTGAGCGGTGCAGTTCACAGATACAAACAAACAAAGGAGTTATCTGGTAGAGGTTAGGTCACCGCTAATGGGAGCCAAAAGGAATTCATAAGAAAACAAGATGTTATTTGATATCCTCACACATGGAAAACATAAAGAGTTTTACCATCATAGGAAGGGCCCCGACTCCTCTAATGAAGTCCTGTGAAATGGACCAATTATCTGAGAGTCTTCAGAGCATTTAGAGCTGGAGCAACAGACTAAAAAAGATCCCAAACAACAACAACATAACCAGCTCTTCATATGGAAACCAGTTTGAGAAGAAACCACTTCTCTCTGCTCTGCTGTCTGAATCAAAACGTTGGAGGATGTGTTCAAACGATGAGGCTACAGTGGAGACTGTAGCATAGTTACTAAAGGTTTATAGTATTATACATTTATTTTTCATGAATTATCTGTAAACAGTCCATATATGTTGCTTTTTTCATGTGCTTGATGATTTAATTTGTGTTTTACATTGTATCCTAGTAGTAGTGCTGTAACAGTCATGGTTGGTGCCACACCAACATCACTCTGTTCAACATTTGAATCTATAAACTGGAACATCTGTCCACACACTCACATCCACACAGTGTAAATAACTCTGTAATAACTGTATTTACTGCTCATGTTCACTTTGTTCTTATCTTACTACATGTCTGTTTATATTGTCAGGACTTACAGAGCAATGTACAACAAATTCCTTGTATGGTTCACACACACTTGGCAAATGAATGTGATTCTGGTCCTGACTCTGATTATGATTCAGTGAAGTCTGGTGTAAGTCGGAGTGTGAAGTGTGTTGGTCCATGTTTTGTGTGTCTGTGACGCTCAGCTGCAGCAGCTACAGGTGTGAAGTATTTCTAAATCCTAAACAGCTGATCATTGTATTTGTTGGGGACTACTTTCAGCAGTCACAGGTTCATGACTATCTGAGGCTAAATAAAATGAGTGTATATGTTGATGCGATAAAGGAACATTTATGTGATAATGTAGAGAGGATATGATCTGTTGGGCATCTTTAAACACTGATATTACCTGATAAATTATTTACAGTATTGGAAAGATGTTGACTGTGGATAATTTACATCTTTATTGATTAGAGCTGTGGTGAAAGTTGATTTTATTATCACTTTGATTGATCGGCAGGTTTTTTGTGAGTAATCACTTATTGCTACTGTTTATTATGACAAACATTTTCAGTTTACTGCTTCAACACCAGCTTTGACTGGATCCAAACCTTTCACACACCACAACAGTGGTTTGTTATTTTCTAAGATTGTTCGAGCTGCGTATTCTCAGGATTGTTGTTTTGTGTAAGTGCTTTGTGTGTTGTCATATTTTGTTATTTTACTTTCATGTCTTAAAAACTCTGCTGTACCACAGAAGTACCATCAGTGGGACATGATTCTCGGTCTCCTCTGTGGGTTAAAACTCTGCGTCTGTCTCACCTCCTGAGTGGGTCCTCCAGCCGCCATCATGTAAGTGACGCGGAACTTGTCCACGGGGCCGTCGGGCGACGTCCAGGTTGCACGGAAGGAGCGCTGGGTCACCTCGGAGGTCACCAGGTTGGTGGGCGCCTCCAGTTCTACAGCTGGAAGGGAAGGAAACAGGAGCCAGAATGTGACCCGACATGTCGAGTATTTCACGCCGTGAACCCTGCTGCCACAAATCTGCCCCGGCTGAGTCCACGCTCTGACAGTGCAGCTGTATATTTCAGCTCCTCTCTGAAAGCCTCTATTTAAAAACTGTTTTTCTGCCGCTGTGCTGTAAATCCTTTTTGTGTGTCCTCCTAAAATTGATTTGCAGATGAAAAGCGGTTCCAATGCAAAAGCCTCCATCAGCTGCTTGGATCAGCTCCGCAGGCTCCTTTGATGGTCTGAAATAATCGAGACTGTCAGGCAGAAACGACTCAAATATGTCTACAAACTTATCTTTTTATCTTTTATATCTTTTCTCTTTTTAAACAGAATTGATTTGTCAATAATAAAACACTCTGTCCTCATCAAGGGATTAAAATGAAGGCATATTTTCTACTCTGCCTGTCAACAGTCATTAGTTACATCATTCAAACAGAGTGAAAGCAGCTGCACAGAAGAAGTGTAATTCTGCTGATATCCATGTCTTCAACTTGGACTAAAAGTTTTCGTCCTCCTCCATAAATGGAGCAACTTTCACGCCCTCGAGCACCTGTAAAACGCTGCTGAAAGTCTGCAGTAAAATGCTAAAAATTTATGGTTGTCAGTCTTAAAAACTGTGGTTTTGTAAATTCCGGAAAAGCAGAACTTGCTGGAGCTACAAAGTTTCCATCTGACCTTCACCACCGGTAATTACTAAAAGATGTAAATCTGACTGAGCGGCATTTAAAGAAACGCTGTACGTACAGCTGTGAGCAGCCAGGCTCCAGCACGTTACAGAGCTTTATATCTCAGGTGACACCATCAGGACAAGAAGTCTGCTGTCACTTTAGGTGAAGCTGAACCACCTTGTGAAGGTTCAGGAGGTTTTATCAAGAAGAATAGAAACTTTGCTGTTAATGAGAGCAGAGGATTTGATTATAATTATAAATTATCACACAAAATAATCCAACTGCCCTCGTAACTGAAATGTTACTTCATGTGTGCTAAAGTGGACTCTGTTCCTACCTGAGGCCTTGACACTGTTGCACAGGTTGACGCTGAGGTCATCCACAATGTCCACCATGAACTTGAAGTCGTTGACGTTGTACATGTGGATGGTGTCGGGGTCGGAGGCGATGGACCTGAGTTCATTCTCGT
>OOFC01029235.1:10337-43716 GCA_900323345.1 Pseudochromis fuscus | reverse complement strand
GTTCTCGCCTCCTTTAGATAGTTTTCCACCCTTCTGTTCTCTTGGCTTATTTCCACGGGCGCTCTGTGGCGTAAAAAACCTCCTCCTCCTCCTCCTCCTTCTCCACCTACTGTAGACGTAACTAATTTCTTTCTCTTTTCTTTTTTTTTTTTGTATTGTGTTGTTTGCTCGACCGTTTCTTTTTACCCCACGTCTGCATCCCGGGGCATCGAACATCAACAGGCAGATGAGTAAACAGTAACTCCTCCTGTAGCTTCAGACGAGGAGGGCTCGGATCCAGCTGAGATGAGTAAAGATATGGAGTCGTACTGTGAAGCAATTGGATGCATGTTACAAGATATAAGCACACCATTCGCTCTCTGCATTCCTGTGAGAATACTTAGGAATGCTGGGAGGGTTGGATACAGGAGACACACACATACACACACACTTGAATGAATTTCATTTACTACCCACACACTGCTTTTTTTTGAGTCGATCTTGTGTCTACAGAAATAATGTGCATGCTCCCATTATCTCAAGAAGGGGCTGCCAGAGCGTGAGGGGCATCTTTCGCCTGACTGACTTTCATTTACAAAGTGGCGATGTTACTTTTGTGTGGGGAAATGAGATAGCACTGCAGCAGACAGTAGGCTACATTATCCCGAGCTGGGCGCACATCCTGATTTCTTTCTTTTTTTTTTTCCACCTCCTTTATCAGCGGCTTTTTCTCACATTGTTCATCAGCCCCCGAGACACACACACACACACACACACACACACACACACACACACTGTCTCCCAGGATCAATTAGTCACTTCCAGGGAGTTGTGAAGCGGAGAGGGAGCTGAGGAGACAAAAGCCACGGCCATGTTGGCGTCGTGGCGAGGTGATAAAGTGACATGGTCTTCCTTCCAGGCCATTAACGTGACAAGCAGTCCTTGTCCGCGGAAGGTGGACCTGACAGCAGAGTGGTGCCCCGCCAGGACACGAAGAGAGCTCTCAAAAGAGCAGTCGCTTTCTTTGACACACTTTTTCCCCCCTTTGCTTCTCCACTCTCCTTCTCTCTCTCCAGCTGTTTTCATTCACTCTGCTAGTCTCTCTCTTTCTGACTTTTTTTTTTTTAAACTCCATCTCTGTCCTCTCCCCGGAGCTTTTTTCCCTCTCAATCTCTCCCTCCATCCCCCTCACTTTCTTAAAAGCTGTCTCTTTCTAAAGCTCCAAAGTCCTCCCTCACCCCTCCAAATTTCTCTCCTTTCATCTTTGACTGTGCTGCAGCCTCCTTTCCCTCCCTCTAGTCCTCCCCCATTTTTTTCCCCCCCATATATAAAAAAATATCTTTCTATCTTTGAATATCGCCCATCTCGAGCCTTTGTTTTGCGTCCACCTTTTTCTCTCCAGCTACAGCTCATCTGCTCACTCTCTTCTTAAGGCGATCGAAGGTGACACTGGCAATGCAAAAACAGTGAGCTGGCACAGAGAGTCACAGCAGGACACAGGCCCAACAAAACACAGGAGGGTAAACAGGGACTATTTTTAGGGATGCTGTCGCCTGTCCTTAAGAAGCCAAAAGCAGTGTGGTTCCTGTGTGTGAATGTAAAATCTGAGGTATCGAATGGCCAGATTTGTTGGGGTTTGTGTCGGGATGGATTGGATGAAAGTGTGAGCTGCTGGGAGCTGGTTTTCATCAGGTGTACAAATTGTACCCTGGCCTCCTGTTATTAATTTGAATTAATATATATTTACAGCAAATCACTTATACTGAGCAGCAAAACTATCCTGAGTGGATTAAGTGACTGTGTGACAGTGTGAAAGGGTTCATTCATGGTGATGAACCTACAGGGGATTATCACCCAAAACTCTGTGTGTAACTGCCCAGTCTGTACATTCACTGTTTTGATTCACTCATTGCTTTCATGTGGTTTTTGAGTGCAGCAGGGAGCTCTGAAATCCCACTGTACACAACCAGCTCAGCACTACAGCAGCAGACAGACTCAGTTAGCGACTTGTTGGCAGATCCATTGGAGCATTTGCAGCTTAAGAAAAACATTTTCCTCTGTAGGTGGTGGAGACCAAAAATGGAGCAAAAAAGGCTGAACGAACACGAGGCCTCCAGAAATGCATGTACACGTGAGCTAAGCTTTGTTGTTGTTATACCATAGAGTGTAGATAGAAACAGATGAAATACAAAAAATGAAAAAGTGCAATACTCCCAATGACCACAATCCAATGGCTCCAAAAAGCTTGAGACCAGTTGAAGTCAAGTCTAATACACATTGGATAGTGTCCACGGGTTCAAGGGTCAGACCCGCCTCCTCACTTCTCCCTTTATATCCAAATATGGTCAATTCTGGCTCCAAACATCCAACATGGTGACGTTCAAATACCAAACTCCTGACTTCGACATGTCAGTCCACAAACCAATGGGTGATGTCACGTTAGCTTCTTCCATTCTATATGCAGTCTGGTAATTACATTGTATTACCGTATTTTCAGACTATAAGGGGCACTTAAAATCCTTTAATTTTCTCAAATATTAACAATACCTTATATATTAATTCTGGTTGTGCTTACTGACCTCGAACCGATTTTATGTGGTACACATCGCTCCAAAAATCAGTCAGACATTTTAGTATGACTTTGGTAAGCTATGAAGCTGCACCGCTTGATGGATTATCGGAGCATTACGGCTACTGTAATCAGGAGCCTCGTGGAGTAATACGCACTGTGCTTCAACATAATATTACGGTGTGTATATAAGGACAAACTCAGACACTGAAGATGAACAATTTGATGGATTTGTGGAGGAGGAATGAACGGAAAAAGTGAGTGTATTGTTTTGTATTTTATGTTACAACTGAACAATGTTGAGAGTTATTGTGAATGAGCTGAATAAAGTTTGACTTATGTGACTGTTTTGTTTCACTTAATGCGCCTTATAATCCAGTGCTCCTTATAGTCCAATAAATACAGTGAGTCAGAAGTAACCTGTGGCAGTTTCTAAGGCAACCCTCATCAACATTCACCAGTACATGATAATTTTCTTTATCTAACATGTGTGGAAATAGAAAATGAGACTGATAGACCAGATGAATCTTAACTGTATGCTAGTTGCTAGTCAGCCTGCTTAAAAGACACAATGAGACCACTGTAGTGTTAATAAGTAATTATCAATTATTGTGCTTCTCTTTTAGCTAATCTCCTCCCTTTACATACAGCCCCTGTGCTAATGTCAGGCAACCACAACTACATCAGTGTAACACACATCTAACACTGTTTCCATCACAACAAAGCATGCGGTGTGTTTTAGAAATGCTTTGTTTGTGTTGAGTTGGAGCTGCCAAAGCTGTCAGGACACAAGCATGTTCATCTGTCACAGTGTGAGTTCAGCTACTGACTCATTTTTAAAAATCTTCTCGGCTTGGCTGTTACTTGCTCTCCAAACTTTAACGATAAGGGTATCCACTCTTTTGTACATACTTTATGTGTGTGTTGCGTCAGTCAGTGTGAAACGTCTCTGCTGTGAAGTATATGTGTATGCATGGACAGGCTTTATCTTGGATGGCCCATCACACACTTACTCCCAATTGGGGAAATTGGTTGAACAGGGAACAAATCCTGCAACTCGTTAATTCTACTTGGCGTGTTCACCTCAGTGAATAAAAACTCTGTTATTTCTGCTTTTATGGGAGTTATTCAGCGCGTAACTATTCCACGCCTGCGGCGTTGGTCTTTACAACGTGTGAGGCGAAGGGAAGGAAGAAGGAGTGACACACAAACACTGCCCCCACCCTCTGTGTCTCTTCATATCAGCCTCACTTCCTGGACAAGTCCACTGCTGTGGGTGACCCGGCCACACTTCCTCCCCACAGAAACCCACAGGACAACCTGTAAAGGTGCAGGGCATCAGGATTACATAGGACTTCATGCTGGGATTATTTTTTACTCTCATTTATTACATGTGCCTTGATTGAAAGTTGGAAAAATGAAATCTCAGACTTCCCAAACTCACCAAGCCAAAGTTTCCTGAAACAGCATTTTGAGATAATGTAACTTCTGTACGGTGACGTATTTCTGGCAAAAACAGGATATGTAGGCGGGACAAAAGATTTGAAGCAGTTTGATAAGACCATTGTAACACAACGTAACACCGTAGCTAGTTAGCTAACATTACCAGATAACCATGCTACTAGAAAACATTAGTACTACTTACTTACTATTGATACTATTCCAGTAAACTACTCATTACTACTACAGCTGTAACTACTCTGTCAGTGTGTTCTGGTGGGAAACTGAACTGTGCTGCTAACAGCAGATTGATTGACAGATGGATGTAAGGATACTATTGGATGAAGTTGTTGTGGGAAAGAGGATGAAGGCCACATGATTTATTTATTTTTCCTTTATTTTTATTTATTTTTTTTAACCAGGAACTAAATGTGAATTATATAAAAGTAAAAACAACCACAAGCAAATTTTCTCACTAATCTGAAAATATCAACATGAAAATCACTGTCAGTAATTTTGTATTTATAGAAAAAATAACTTTCTACTGAGTTTAACATGAATCTAGTTTCTAGTTTGTACATTTGCTGCTTGCTAGTTGTGAGGCTTCTCAGTTACTGCGGGTGAATAACATTCAGAAAAATATTACCTCCCAGGTTCAGAGGCTAATGTCTCAACAGCTGTTGGGATTCTTATGAAATCTGGTACAAACACTAACTATCCTCTTACAGGTTGAAGCTTTAATTTGTCCAAATCTCTGGTTTACGAGCAGCCAAAGTGACAAACACAAACACATGGCTCCAGTATGTATGGCTCAACCTACAACCACCACAACTTCAAATCAAAGCCGATGCAGAATGACCTCCTTAAATCTGGCTCCTATAGACTCCAACTCAAAATGCATCAACTTGTATCATGAAATACTGTCAATAAACTTTTTCCACAAGTCATCAGCACAATTCTCCATAAAGACGTTTTAGAGTCTCCACATCATCCCCTTTATATACAGTGAGTGGGTGAGATACAACAAGGGGTAAGTGGGGAAATAGGTTTTTTTATTGCCTTTTGCATGGACTGATCCTTTAATGAGCGCTTCAGTTCAGCTTTAGCCATATGAAGCTCTGGGTCTTGAGGCGCTGATGTCAAGCTGTTCAGCCGCAGTAGAAATGAACACATACTGTGGACGCCGACATTTTCTGACACTTTTCCTCCAAACTCCTCCACAGGGCAACTCCAGCCTGTGTAAGCTGCTTACATTTGTATCTGTTCATTGGCTGCTGTTAAAAAAAAACAAAACCTTTATTGTTGGTATTATGAAACTCTTGAGAACTTCACGCATTTTACTGACAGCAGATTCACCACACTGGCACAGCGCCGCATACTGACGGCAAATTCCTCTGCTAACCTCCCTCCACCATTACCCAATACAGTACATACACACACATATACACTCTGTCTCCTCCGCCCCCTTTATGCTGCCGTGACAGCTTTGTCACAAAGATGAATTCATCGTCAGCACTGCAGCCAAAACAAGTAATTTGATTGCCCCAACCACAAATTAAGTTAGTGTGATTCAATTTTCGATTTGGGCTTCTCCTGCAGCCATACATCAAGGGAGACATATTTCATTACACAGCGAAACCACAGGCGAGCAGGCGGCGGTGGCCCGCTCCCTCCATAGGAAGACATCATCGGAGCATTATGGCATTTACTCGATGCCGCTGCAGGTCCGGTCGGCCCGGCGGTGGCATCGGTGCCATCGGTGGGCTTGTTATCCACGGGGCAAAAAAGCCACACACTGAACAGCCAACATATTTAGCTGGTTTAGATAGCTGCAAACTAACAGTGACAACGTGCTGGCAGGTCTGACTGCACCAGAAACCACATGAAACTGGAGTGGTAGCTTTTGAATGCACTTGAAGGACCATGACACTAATGCTGAGGGGTGAATTCACCAGGTCCGACGAATGCTCCCAGACTGATGTGGTGGAAAAAAAGTCTTCTTCCCTCATTAGGATTCTGATTCAATCACACCATCCTGCTTTCTCACCTTCCCGCCCTACGCCTTTCTCTCGCCTCCTCCTTAACATTTCTTCCTGGGTTCTTGTCTACTAAATGGGTTTGAAGACAGAGTGCTCAATCTGTAACTACTACCACCTCCTCCTTCTTCCCTTTCCACTGCCGCCCCCCCTTCTTCCTCACAATGGAGCCAAGAGCTTTCTAATTAAACTGCAGGCTGTTCTTCTGGGTAACCAGAGTTTGAAAGCTGTGAAGTGAATATGCAACGTTCGGCCATTAATTCCAATGAATATCACTGATGTAGTGCTGAAATGTGCCCCCAGTTTAGCTTTTTTTTTTTTTTTTTTTTTTTAAACGATATTGACAGCAGACTTTGTCCCGGTGTGGATTGTTGTTGTACTTTACAAATTACCTCGCTGTTATATTCATGAAGTACAAGAGAAAAATATCTTTGAAGTAATGGGCCGTGAGTCAGTGCTCACACAGATTAGAAGTGAAAGCATGTGAAGACTGCTGCTGTATTGTCCAATACAAAAATCTGCTCAGTGAGACAAGGTGCTGTAAGGATGCAGGGGAAACTTTGTTGGCACAGAACTTTGGCTGGTGCAGCTCAACCTCTTTTAATTTCATTTGCGACTATAAAAAAAGGAACAGTGAGTGATTTTTGTTTTCCTGCTCCGTTGCAGCAGCAAGTCAATCTGACCGAAAACAAAACAGTGCGTTGTGTTTCAAATGCAAATGACAGGAACTGTTTGTGATAACCGAAACCATTTCCTTTTTTTATAAATAGAAAACCAAAGGCTTCTTCTGTATAAATAGACAGCGCAGGATGTAATCTGGCAACATCCTGCAGACCATTACAGCAAAATAATTTAAGCTTGAAGACTTTTTTCAGTTGCTTTTTGTCGAGGATGGATTTCTTCTTCTGGCCTCGTCCAGTTTTGACCTGGTCAGCGCCAGAATCTTTCAGTCCTGGTTTATTCACTGAAAGAAGACGTTGTTGCCCATGGTGAAAGACTTCAGGTGCTTCAAGGTCTTGCTCCGAGACTACGTTTAGTTTTAGCAACAGCTGCAGGCATCAAGGTCAAGTCCCTTATAGTAAAGACAGAGCTGAACCTGAAGGAAAAATCCTGGATTCACCATTCATTCAAATCTTACTATATGTTCTTGGGCCTCTGATAGAAACGATAAATTACATTTTAAAGTAAAATATGTTTCACATGCAGCTGAGAACTGAATGAGTGCGACGACCTTCCTGCTTGCCTGAAACCGTGTATAAAGAAATGGACAAAGCAAGTGTAACGCCACCCAATGGTTTGTGGACTTTGAAGCCAAGAGATCGACATTTGATCCTCACCATGTCGGTTGTCTGGAGCCAGATGTTGACCATATTTGGATATGACAAAAGGAGTGAGGTGGTGGGTTTAACCCTTGAACCACTGCCCAATGTGTATGAGACTGGACTTCAGCTCTGCTCTCATTGGAGACCGGGCTTGTCGATCCAGCTAACCACACCCCTAAATCTTCTTTACTTTTGAGGCCTAATATCTACTTAATTAGGATTTTTTTTTTCCAGATGGACGACCAGATCACTGATAACAAGAATTTACTTTAGCTAATGACATCACAATGACTAGTGAAAAAAACAAACGAGTATTTCATGATTCAATATGACAATCTGAGAAAATAACATAATTTAGTAGCTATATAAAAGAGGAGGAGAAGGAAGATTTAGAGGTGTAGTTAGTTTGATTGACAGGTGCCGAGATTTGCAGATGATCTGGAGGCTCATTTACCAGTGAACTCCAGTTTCACACACACTGGGCAGTGTCCTCAGGTTCAGTGGTTGGACCCACCTCCTCACTCCTCCCCTCATATCCAAATATGGCTCCAAAAAAAATCCAACACGGCGATGTTCAAATGCCAAACTCCAGCTTCAAAATGTGAGTCTACAAACCAGTGGGTGATGTCATGTGTACAACAATATTAATGCCCTCCAGGAGAGACTGTCTTCTCATCACTAAGTAATCATCATGTCCCACTCCCTCTGTGCTGTCTGGCTTTTCACTCCATCCTCATAAGTGGCCATTCAAGTCGGGTATAAACACGTTTGCCTCCAGATGAGGTCAGACGAGATTGTGTAAGAAGTGCTTTTGTTTATAGCGTAACTTGGCTCTTGGGGCGTTTGGAGGTCACTCTGTGGGACATTTCTCATTGTAAGCATTCTGGAAATGTCCACCTGGGAGGAGGGTCTAGACACAAAGAGGACTCGCAGGAGGAGTAATCCAAGCATCCCATCTGACCTGGAAACGCTCGCGAGTGTCTCCAGAGGATCCGTTAAGACCCGTGCAAGCATGTGAATATGAATGAACAGATAATTCTGATTTAGTGCAGGTAAATGTCATCGACTAAGAGAGTTCATTAGCCAATTAAATTTATAAATGCATTTACAGTAAATGGACTTTATCTCTTTTGGGTTCTTCAACGTCCTTGCGGGAAATTAAACAGAAGAATAAATTACCACTGCGGTCTCTGCCTTATTCTCCCTCCAGGGATAGAGCTAGTAAGTCTGGGCCCCATGGCAACAGCTCTCCTGGGGCCCTGAAATAGTGCATATCTATAATCCCTGGCAAACCCATCCAAATGTAGGGCCTCTGTATGTGGGGAAAAACACATTCCCTGGAGAATATATGCATGTTAGATGGATATAAAGATGTTGCAGATTGTTACTTAAAAGAAAATCCGAAATGGCACAGGCAGTTTGGAAGAGGCTTAACGCGTCCTAGAAGAAAAGTGTCCTTCGCTTTGTCTGCTGAGTCTATCAATTCACATTTTCCTTTTTGCCCTCCACAATTGAAATGATCCCTCACGGCGTTGTCTTCAAGGCTGGCTGCTCAGGTATAGAGGAGATATGCTGCCTGTCATGTGACGCAGGTTCCATTTGTGGACCGTGCAGGACGGAGAGGTACTCCAGAGACAGGAAGGAAAAAAAAAAAAAAAAAAGGAGGAAAGAGAGGGGAGCAGTGACAGAAACGCCCACCAAGCGTGGACTGTTTCTGGCAAATGAGAATCTGTTGTGCCTCCCTCTTCATCCAGATGCCCGGGCTGTGGGATCCCAAATTACAGCTGTAAATTTTGCACAACTGCCTCATGCTTGATTACCCTTGATCTGAGTTTTCGCTCTCCCTTTTTCATCGCCGCTCTTTGTGCCTCCTTTCATTTGGTCTGGTTTACGTTATTTCTCTTTCTCTCAGCTGCTCTTGCTCATTTTTTTTCCTACTTATGCTTTTATACTCACTGTTTTGGTGGTCTTTCATGTTTTTCTTTTGAATAATACATTTGACTGTCTGTGGTGCTCTATTGATTACTCTTAGAAAGTAACACCGGAGATGTGTCCTCATTTGCCTTCAGTCGTCCCTACGTTTGTATTGTGCAGCATCCCGCCTCCTCCATCAGCCTCCAGCTCTCTGAATGGGATGTCCACCTCCTGGAGTTTATTCACTGCCCCCGACGGGCGCGGAGGCCAGACATTTTTCCACGGCGTCACCGGCTCCCTTCCTCTTATCTGAGACACTGGTGAAATCTTGTAGCTTACTTTCTCATCTGGTCTTAATGCTTTAATATTTCATGCAGTTCAGGGGCTCCTTTGTAATCTGCAGCCACAGCACTTTTCTGGACAGTGTTTGAATTATGTGCCTGCTGGCCATTCTCTGATTCAACCAGGAAGCAGCCGTTTCCATGAAAAGAAATAGGGGTCACTTGTCATAATGGTGGAACACTTCTTTGCTAAATGGATGCTAAGATTAGCTCCTCTGGAAGGGGATGAGTCATTGTAATCACTATGCAAAGTAAAGGAAGCAGCCGTCCGACATTTAAGTGGACAGCGCTGTGTTTCCGGCAACAATAGAGCACGAGCTCCTGAGGGAGGGGAAATGAGCGTGAATGGCAAATGTCAGAGCGGTGGTGAAAATTTTTCCCAATTAGATTTTTTTTTTTTCTTTTTTTGATTTGGTGGATGCATTGACTGCTCCTTCATAAAAAGTTAATGTGAGCCGCTGAGAGCAAGACAACATAAGGGGAAGCTGCAGAGACAAGACTGCTGTTTCAGGACCGTTGAGTCACTTTGCCTCCGACTGCTTGACAAGCAAACACAAACTTCCTGCTGTGGCTGTGCGCCTGGCTGGCTGCCACGCTACAGTTTAGCTCCATGCCTGAGAATAAACAAAGTAATTACAATGGGCACTTCTGGAGAAGGGGGTTTATTTTAATAACATAACCCTCACGTACACAAAAAAAGAGTAAACACAAAAGCCTATATTTTCTCTCCTCACCCTCGTGGTTTCTAGACAACTGATACAGTTTTATGTGCTTATGTTGAGATGCTGTCTCTGTCTTTTCAGCCACCTCCCTAATGGAGAGGAAAACATTTGTGCCTCTGAGAAGGAAGTTATGTTTTTGCCATTTGCTTTAGCAACATTAGAGAAAAACAACAAAACAGATGATTTTGTTTGTAGAGATAGCGTATTACAGAAGAAACATAATTTCAGATGGGATCCCGTCTGACTGAAATCCCCATAAATCCCTAACTTATACAGTGTTTTAACATGATAGTGTTGCTGTTTCACCACAAGAGGGCAACAGTGTTCAGTCTATAACAGCTGTCAAAGTTGTGCCATGGAGGGCCGAGACCCTGCAGGTTTTCTTTCCAGCTGGCTCCTGAAGCAGGCGGTTAGTGATCAGCACTTCCTTCAGTTTGAGGAAAGGAGCTAATCAGTGAGATCACCTGCTGGAGGTCTGGTTGGAAAGAATACCTGCAGCGTCTCGGCCCTCGATGGTCCGACTTTGACACCTGTGATCTAGAATATGAGTGTATGTAAAAAAAAACATGTAATAACATGATATGACAACATGATGCAGTGGTTAGCACTGTCTCCTCACAACAAGAAGGTTCTGGGTTTGAATCTCCACTCAGGCCTTTCTGTGTGTATTTTCTCCAGGTACTCTGGTTTCCTCCCACAGTCCACAGACATGCTTGTTCGGTGAACTGATGAGTCTAAATTGTCCAGAGGAGTGAGTGTGAGCATGGATGGTTGTCTGTCTTTGTGTGAAAGACTGCTGACCTGTCCAGGTTGTGGTTGCCTCTCACCTGTTGCCCTGTTGGAAAAGCAGGTTCAGAAGATGAATGAATGAAATCTGATTCATGTAATAATGTGTTATGATGATGAGGAAACAATTAATAGATGGAGGAAAATGTCTCATTTACATGTGTGTAGGAAGTCCCAGAGGGTCTGTCACCCTGTCCACAGGGTGTGTCATGGTGTCATGTTACCATGGATACGAGATTAACTATCTCCACTGCATGCAAGCAGTGGATGCTGTGGCCGTGTGCTACAGTGAGGCATTTGTTAAAGTTTCCAGACGCCCGTGGTGAATTAATATGTTTTATCGTGACGCCTCTCACATTGTAACAATAGAGTGGTCTTTTTTACTTTTTCTAAAAATTTCAGGTGTGGCAGCAAAATGCTTCAATACTCTCAATGTTTTCTTGTTGAACTAGTTAATAGTGCAAAATTATAGTGTCGTAATAGTGTTATTTTCCAGACTGTCCACTAAAGAAATTGTAAACTGACTTGTTGCCAGCTAATGCCTCAGTGTCCATGTGCTGTCTCCTCTGCCTCTCTCTGTGCTGCTGCGAACCCTCTTGTTTTACAGAGCGTGTTCTTGGGCTACAAATCCAGAGGAGTTGAAGTTGATAATTTGCCCAGTAACAAGTCCTGGTCGAGCCCGGTCACACATTTGTGGCCGGAGGGATGGTTATTATCTCTCATGACTGCTGCACAGGCTGATGAAGACAGGCTCCAGCTGGGACTGTGAGTACAGCCATGGAGCGACGTCGCTCTGGCTGTTGCTCTCTCTGTTAATGTGGCTGAAGCTCAGAGTGCGCCGTGGTTGTTGTGGTTATTGCCGTGACATAACAGTTGATAATGGTCGTGACACGAACCACATGCAAGGGTTGCGTGTGTATTGAAGCTACTGTATTCCAGAAGTCCTGAGGAGTATTGGTGGTAATGCATCTGTCATATCTGATCAAAGCATGAGGAGAGTGACGGTCGACACAGAGCAGCGCCTGCAACAGTAATCGTAGGAACAGATTCAGACACAAACACAGCTGTAACCCAAGCAACAATAGACAAACATAAAGTGTCACCACTCTGTACACCTGAAAATATCTGTAAATTTACAGATTTCCTTTTTCTGTTTACATTACAGATTTTCCCCTTATTTTTTCCTGTAATTTTTAATACTCAAAATATTGATGAAAACAAATAATAACAATGAAATTAAAATTATAAAATAAAAAGCTGTAAGTGTGTCAAATAATTACATTTACTACAAAGATTTTTTCTAATTATTATTCTTGTTTTTTAATCAAATTTTCGATTTTTTATTTATTTTTGCTTAATAAATGGAACAAATTCAAGTTTAATGCTGTAAATACATTTGCAAAAGTAATTAAATTAATGGCAATTAATAGCAAAATGTAATTTGACAAAATTAGTTTGTTAATTTACTGATGTCTTGTTTAGATATTGTAAGTTTTCACAGCAAAAATGTTGAATAAATGTGTCTTAATAGTAAATATCTTTAAATAAACATTAAAAATACAAAAAATTATTTGAATAAAAATTGTGAAAAATTACAGATTTCCTCCGAGGTCATAATTTTCTGTTATTTTACAGTTTTTTGTTTGTTTGTTTTGCCCCAGCAGTAAATATATTGTGTGGACTGAATGAACAGATCAACTGCTCCTAACTGATGAAATACTGGGAGAGAAGATAAAAATTCCCACCGCAGTCTTCGTCGATACCACTGTAGGTGTTTCACAGATAAGTGAGTCAGCGTTTTTATAATTCGGGTGAAACGACCCTTTGGCTGTGGTTTAACATGAGCTCTCCCTCCACTGTTTAAAGCACGGGGTTAAGTTTTGCAGATCAGAGGTAGCGCTGCAGGGTGTTGAACGGCACAGTGCAGACTCCCTCACTTCCTTATAAGATGATATTAATATTTGACTACAACAAACTAGATTAGTGAGTTTGGCAGCTCGTGTCAACCTGAAAAGATGACCCATGAGACATCCCGCTCTGTGCCTCTCCCTCTCCCCATCCCCGTCCCTCTCGAAGTGCAATTTCAGGAGCACAGATTAAATTACTGCCGATCATTTCAGCAGCTCTTACATAGACAGATCGCTTTTAAATTGCTGTAGAAAATCAGAAAGATCATCAAAAAGTGTTCCTTGTAATTCACACTTTTACTGGAGAAATGATTCAGTGTAGCCAATAAATTTGACTTGTTACATGAAGTCTGAGGGAGCGGGGAGCTTACCTGCTGGCTACTCCCGCTGTGGAGGAAATATGGTCTCCTCTTTGGCTGAAGGATATTAAAAATGAATTTCAGTGTGACGGAGGTGACTTTAGCATGCTGAGTGACTCGTGGAGCGGTGACGACGAGCATTGTGACGGACGTTTTCGCTCGGTGAAGCCACCTTCAGGAATAATTCTGTTTTATCACCTTGGGTGTGGAAGTTATTCTTTAGTTGAAGACAAATCTTTGGGTCATTGTGTTTATCTTAAGCTGTGTTCACACCAAACGCAAAGCAAATTTCTGGACTGATTTTGGAGATTTTGCTATATGCAAATATCCACCATCAACAGCCAATAGAGACGCATTTCCACCGGTGCCGCCTCGCTTCGCCCCGCCTCACCTTCAGCACGTTTCCACTGAGAAAAAGTACCTGAAAAAATACCAAAAAAAGTCCCCGGTCTGGTACGAGCAGGTACTAAACTCTTATTGGTCGGAATCGTCATGGCATCATTGCGTCATCACTGTGCAGCACAGAAACGTTTGTCCCCACAAGCTAACACTCTGCATGGTTATATTCAGAATAACAAGTTTCTACTGTGTGGGGACAATAACAGTGCTTTAGTGCAACATTAAAATATTATTTAAAAATGTCAGCTGAAAAAAACATGAGCTCTGAGCATCCAGACAGTGGAACAGCTGATGGAGGTCGTAGCAAGAGCTTATATCTCCGAAAACGTTTATAACCAGGCTCTAACTTGATGAATTAACAACACATTTGAAGTAAAAACAACTCATTTCTCACCTGAAACAATCTTCAAACTGCTTCCTGTGACTCCACAACAGTAGAAATCTGAAGATTACTTCATCAGCGTTCTCCTCCTTCATCTTATGACAGGCTACATGGAAGAGGCGGCCAGCTACACGGAGGAGGGTCTATCCTCAGCAATGGAAATGCAACCGAGGCGGTCCAATCCCGGGCGAGGCGAAGCGAGGTGGCACCAGTGGAAATGCGCCATAGGAGGACTCCTTCCAGAAAACACCATCCAGAAACCAGGTGGACCCCACTTTGCTATCAACAATGAACGACATTGCAAATATTGCTGCGTTTTACGGGTTGTGGAGTCCTAAAAACGACTGACCTCTCTCCAAGCTCTCTTCTCATTGGTTTAACCTGTACAGATTGTGTAGTATCATAAAGTTGTGTACGGCGGCGATAAGCTCCTCCTCAATTTCTGCTCCTTGTTGATGTCAGGGAATCTCGATGCTGATTGGTTTTTACAACACCACGTGCAAATCTGTCATTCCCATAAAAACTTTTTTCTTTTTCTTCTATCCCTCATTTCTCCACACTTGGGTCGCAGGGGTCTGCTGGAGCCTATCCCAGTTGTTAGTAGACAAGAGGCGGGGTACACCCTGGACAGGTTGCCAGCCTATCACAGGGCTAACACAAAGACAAACAACCATTCACACTCCTACTCACACCTATGGTCAACTTCGACTAATCAATTCAACTAACCAGAATGTGTTTGGACTGTGGGAGGAAACCAGAGAGCCTGCAGAAAACCCACACATGCACAGGGAGGACATGCAGACTCCACACAGAAAGGCACGAGACGAGATTTGAACCCAGAACCTTCTTGCTGTGAGGTGCAAGTGCTAACCACTGCACCACTGTGCCACCCTAAAAAAATTGGAGAAATTTGCATGTATTCGCATCTTTGCATTCACTCATTATGGAATCACACCACGGAGGAATTCACTTTGTGTTTGGTGTGAACACAGCTTCATCCCACTGAACTTCACCATGTTGATCTGGTGGGTACAAAGTATTTGCAACCAGCAGGAATCATGTCCAAAGCTAAACTGTAATAAACCAGATCCATCCTTTAACATCCTGACACTTCACACTTGCATGAACACCACCAAATTAAAGACGTCTCTACTTTTAAATCCTCTGCAGAGAAAAGTTCGTTCCATCACTGCGGCCGCAACTTAACCATGCAAGCCTCTTTTCTCTCCTGCCCTACATTCTGCAGCCATATTGTTTGCATTCAAAGGCAGTGCCCACACAGCTGGAGGATAAGCCAAGTCTCTCAGCAGATAAAGTACGGCGCCGTTGGCTGCTGCACCCTCTTTTCATTTCCCTCTGTCTACCGGGGTGTCAGGGGCTCCTGGCCACAGCTGGAAGATGAATGTTGCTGCACCACTCCACTTTGTCATGGTGTCCAAGAAGGCTCTAAATGGCATTGAGAGACTCTCAGGCTCTCACAAATGGGATCTCTGCAGCCCCTCTGTAACCTTGTATGTACAAAACAGGCTGAATCTTTAAAGTTGTCTGATACAAACATTCCCAGGAGATTTAAAGTCTCCCGTGGGTGCTGCTGCTCGCTTAAAACACAGACAGCGTGAGGCTGCATTTGTATGCGACACGTTCGACTTTTCATTTAGAGGAGGATTTGATAATTAGCAAGCAAATAATCGCCATCATCACTTTCGAGAACTCAGCCTCGACATGCACTGATTTCAGGACGTATATATGTGCACATGTGTGTGTGCTGGATTTATCTGTTTGCACATGTGCAGTGCCACATGTGTTGCTCGCATAAAGCCTTTGCGTCGAATTGCCTTGCAGTGCTCGGGCTGGAGAGACTCAGATAACAGAAATCTTCCAGCACTGCTTCCTCTCCTCTTTTCAGTTTGGTTGTTCCTACACCAGGGGCAACAACACCTACCTGCTCCGTCTCGCTGTTCTCATGGAAACGCATCAAAGGAGCTGAAAGATAGACAGAACTGAGAGAGAGGGGGAGAAAAAACAAGCCTGAGATACTTTGTTACTGTACCGCTGCACTCTTGATTGTCCCTGTTGCTTTTCTCAGCTGTGACAGTAAGCCCTGTCACACATCTCTTTCCCCTTTATGTTGGGGGTGAAGACCAAAGTCGAACGCAGCGTGTAGGTGCTGTTGAAATTCAAGGCGCCCGAGTCACCCACTCACCCAGCACAAACCGCACACATTTGTCAGATTCGGGGTATGTGTATACATATTTCAACGGGTTTGAAGGTATTCCTCCATGTTGGGTTTTTGCCCTGTGATGAAAGCAGGGCTGACACATGAGAGAGCCCGGGGGCCTGAGAAGTTTTGAACCAAGATTAAACCAGAGACGCCCGTAGGCCTACAGGCGGTGATTACAACAGCTCCCATTAAAAGCAGCCTTGATGGAAATCCAAAGCGGCATGTCTCTATGGGGAGGAGATGGGCAGAGGATGCGTTCACGGCCGCCTTGTAGACACAAGGCGGTAAATGTTCAAGGGTTAGTGATAGCGAGGCAAATGCACCAGCAACGACTGCTGACTGTCACAACAGCTCCTCCACAGCAAACAGGACACCGGGACAAAGACGTGGTTGGTACGATGACGACTCAGAGGCTATAAATGATCCCTCAGTCGCGTTGGTTCGTCTGTGGAAACTCCAGAGCACAAAGGAAACCTGCTGTTTTGAATATTTACGAGAGTATTGTTGACGTCTTGGTGCTTTGCCTCCAGTTATATAATGTCAAACCACGTCCCCCCTGTCTTCATCAGTCTGGCTCATAGGCAGCTATAGTTTCACTGTCACTCAAATATCAAACCAACGGTGAGGCTGTGTAACTTATGAAAGAATAAATAACACAGGATAACCATTGTGAATAAAAAGTTAAACTCAAAATACAGATGGAAAAATGTTTGACATTAAAACGTTTCTTTTATGTGACATTAAAACAGATTTTTTTAATGTTGGGCAAAATATATTTGACAGTTTTTTGGTGGTTGGATGAAAACCAAGCTTTTCCTTTATTCATCTTCTTCCCATTTCTTGTCACCATTACACTGATTTATGGGTGATGACGTTTCGCCAAGTTTCCATCAAAAGTGGACACTGTCAACAGGCACCTGATTTAAGACATCTTTGGACAGCTGTACTTGTGTATTTTATGTCTCCAGTTGTGAACACAGAGATCTCCGAGAAAAAACTCAATGATTGTGCACCTCACAGTTTAGGTGTGGAGCCAATGATCAACCAACTCTGAACCTCCTGGGAAATGAAGTGCACCTTTATGCTGTAACTGCTACTTGTGGACAGTGGAGGCCAGTGAAAGAAAAAATACAAAGTATATTGAACAAACATACTTTTAGCTGAGAACTTTTGACTTTACTTTTGAGTTTGTTTGATTTATTTTTGCTTCTTTTTTGGATTTTATTTAACTTCATGACTTATTGGTCCAGTTTGATCTTTCGCTGTAATTCTTGCTTCTTGTGTTTCTTGTTTTGTTTTTCCCTTTATTTAATTCTCTGTCCAACTGTGCTTTTCATGCAGATAATATCCGACAAATCAAACATCCGAAACATTCAGCATCATGCCACCACCTCACAGTTACACCTTCACACGCTTCAATCAACCTTTGGAAATGAAGGAGACAAAATCATTAAACACATAAACTGAGGAGGCTGTTCAAGAAGGAGGGAAAAACCTCTTTTATTGCTCCACATAATTGATGCTGTTGGTGGCAGCGAGGCACACTGAGGTCGGGAGCCAATAGGTGCAAAAACAAACAAACAAACAAACAAACAAACATAACAACTCCTGTTTATGGTGGCAGCATAAATTCTGACACAGAAACTTCCTCTCCCTCCCTGTGCCGCTGGGAGAGCTGCAAACCAAGAGGCTCAGTCCAGAAACAATAGATCACTGGCAGCACGCCTGCTTCAGCCTTTGAAAATCTTTAAATGTGTTGTCGATGAGTCTGTGAGGATGTGAAGGGAACTATTTGATCCAAACTATAGAGGGAAGTGTTCATCAAGCCGAGTTGCTTCAGATTGCTCAGCAGCAACTTCTGTAATTCCACCGAGAAGAAAGAGAGAGAAGAAGAAAGGGCTGCTCACCTTTTGACTTGAAAATACTTTTTCTGGCATTTATTTCTCGGCGCCGTGTTCAAGACGGAGAACAAACAGGAGCAGACAAAGGTTCTGATGCGGCATCAATATTCATCAGAGACCGTTCTCCTCTTTATCCTCCACAGGGCTACAATTTTAGCCATGTTCCTGGTTGGAAAGTTTCAGTGGCTCTCTGAAAGGTTTCTAGATCAGATGAGCACCGAGGCCATAACATGACTTTTCAGCTTCATCAGCAGCAGCAGCAGCAGCAGCAGCACCGGGAACCGTTTAGTCAATGAGGCTGCAGAGAGATCCAGAAGCATGTTTCTCCACGGTCGCTGGTATTTTTAGGCACGCTATCACCATAAGCGGTGCTTAGTGAAATGTTGGCAAAGTTTCTAGTGGGATTGAAAGTCCCACCTAGGAGGATTTAATTAGCGCTTTGAATGAATAACATTTCACCCATTTCTCTCTCTGTCCTTGGTAATCAGTTCTGGACCATTAATGAGAGGATGACTATCGACTGGCGGAGCGGGCTGCTGATAATTGAATGTGTAGAGGCCATTAAACATTCCTAATCAAAAACAAACACTCCAAAGCCACAGTTCCTGCAGAACAATAAGCAGCAACAACAATGGAGGCATGTTTGTTGACACCTTGAGAAGAAGAAGGGAAAAAAAAAAAAGAGCTGGGGGTGTATCTATCCTCTTCTACAGGGTTGCTCTTTGTTTTTTTATTGGGCTATCAGTGCTAACAGTTCAGAATTTGACAGCCCAGAAAATAGGCTGAATTTCTCGGGGCATGGCACCGTATTGGATTTCCCGAGCTGGTGTTTTGATCCAAACAGCTGAGAGGGGACAGACAAGAAAAACACTTTGTAATTGAAACATTCTCACAGGCTCCAATCCACATGCAAACAGGTCAGTAAATCACTAATGGTGACGGTGGTGTGCTGCTGGAAATCACTGCCCCCTCTATTGACTCAGCACTATTGATTTGACGTTAGCATCACCACAACTCATATGAAGTTTGGGCGGGGGGGGGTCAATATTACTAGTTAACAGCTCTAACCCTATGGCCTCGGTTTGCACAGTGATGGACGTAACAGGGCTGTGAATCTGAAATGTTGGGGTTTTACTGTCATGTTGTAGCTTCTCACAGAGATCACCTGTCCATCAGTTGTGTGATCACGTCTAATTGTTTGGCTACCGTGACGACCGTTTCCGTGTCTGCCAGACAGCTGTTTGATGCTTTCTCATTGTTGTTGCTCACATCACATCCAATAGATGCATTACATGAGCATGTATAATTGATGATGTAGTGTGCATTATTTTTATTCCCACATTACTCACTAAATATTTTAATGCATGCAAATGTTATTATATGCAAATCTGTGGAGACCTATTAGGCTTTTATGGTGTGCCGAAAAGATTATTGGCCCTGAGTGTTTGGAACAGGATATGTAAACGCCCTCACAAACCGGCGATGTTTAATCACTGTGTTGTGTCTATCAGCATGTGAGACGAGCAAAACAGAAATGTGTTTATGAGAAGATGCCATTGTTAATTTAACCTTGTATTTTTTATTTTTTTTTTTTACATACAGACGTGTGTGAATGCTGCAGCAGATTAGTTTTTCTGGATGTCACCCCGTGATGATCTATAGGAGGAAATCTCCCCACTCTGAATCATTATGAGGAGCACGTTGCATCTTCAGTAATTGCGTGAGGGACCTTGCTGTTGCACTCGAATTTGTTTGTGTTGTTCTTTCAAGGTCCGCTGCGCCTTAAAAGGACAGACGCTCCTTTGCCTTTTCTGCAGCAACTTGTCAACATGACTCTCTCCGTCCAGCGGAGCAGAAAAAAGGGGTCCAGTCCATGTCCCATCTGACTGGCATGTCGTTCACATTGTCCGGATGAAGGGAGTGAGAAGCGAGCTATGCTTGTAAAAACCGAGCAGACATCCATGTGCAACATGGAGGGTTATCTCAGAAGGCTGTGCTGACGGCTGCTGAGGCTGTCGGCAGGTCACAAGCCAGTATCATACTGTCGGGGGCCTGAGGGCTCACAGGCGCTGCAAATTTTAATCATTTTGAGATAGTGAAATCTCAGCAGGAGGCTTTTTGTCTGTGTGCTTCGATGCGCTATGAGCCCTGGAAAAGATGACAGGCTGACAGTGATTTTATTCAATATCCCATGTTATTTAGTCATAATGACCTTACTATAACCTGTACGTAAAAATCATTTGATAAAACGCCGTCTAATGCCCAGTTTAACATCATGTTGTTGTGTTTAGTGTAGATTTCTTAGCAGTTATGTTAACGTTTAATTGTGAAGACAAAACACAAAGCAGTGTGATTGCATAGAAAGCAAACAAAACACCCACACACAATAAGATGACCCAACAAAATGCTGAGACACAGCTACAGGAATATGAAATGTTTCAACCTGAGCAAAGTTTTTTTCTTTTTTTGTACTTTTACATCTGCTACATAAATACAGAGAGGAGAGGAAGAAGATTGGAGTGACCTCTGAGTGCAGTCAGACGATGAGCTGAACATTTACTTCCAGGAACATGGGAGCTGTGTTGTTTTGGTTGTTTTGAGTGAATCAACATGGACTGTGCAGACAGCACAGCAGCTGAAGTTGTGCAAATGTCACTTTCTGTCTGAACACACCTACCGAGTGTGTTTTTCAGTTTGCTTTAAAACAGCTTTAAAAAAATGCTTGGGAAAAGTATTTATCCTGTTGGTTTGTAGTACAGCTGGTTTCATAGTGAAAAAAATAACAAAAAAATTCTCACTATGACTGAATGAATGTCCAGTACAAACCATTCATTTAACTTATTGATCTGGTGTCACTGGTTCATATGTAAAGAAAGGTTTACTTAATATAATTAAACAAAATCTAATAAATTACCCGACCAAAAGGAGCTGTGTCCAGTGTGTGTCTCTACAGAGAACAACTGCCCTCTCCATCACTCAGCCACATTAACAATCAACAGTCAAATAATCATTAAAAATGAATGAACAACATCCATGTTGTTGGAGGCATTTTTAACCAGAGTCCCGCTGCCTCTGAACATTAGCAGTGTTGGCCACTTCCTGCCTCTGAAGAGCGTCTCCATCCAAGCAAATGAAGTGTGTTGATTTTACAGTTGGGGCGCCCCCTATAAGCAATCAGCAAACACACTGTACTCATGTCACATTAAACTGTAGCTGGCTTCACTTAGTGGTGCAATGGGGCCTTTTACATTGTTTAATAAATACATAAATAAATGCTCAGGAGTGTGTAGATGGTTCATGCTCCAGTTATGCTTTTAAATGATCAGATCAGATTTGTTGTTTTATTGTGACATTTGATTTAATGTTATATTTGAAGCATTTTAAGATGTTTCTCACAACTCTCCAATCAATGAAAATGTTGCTCTGAACTAACCCTCTGTGCAGTATTATTACATTACAATGACTTGATGAGCCTGAAGTGACAAGAACCATCTTTGTGGAAAAAAACAACCAAAACATTTCTGACCTGTACTTCAGCAGGTCACCAGAGGGCAACAGACCACAGCGGACAGTTGGTGTATTAATGATGGCTGCCTGTGAGGTGCAGCATGGCTCACTGGGACACTTAATAAAACTGTGGCATCATTATTTCCACCTGTGCTGTCCCTGCTTGGCAAGTCTTCAGTGAAAAAGCTCTATAGAAATATTTTGGCTTCACTTCAGGGTTGAGTTATCATGTCAGTCTATATGTAGAGCATACAGTATATAACCTGGACACATCCAGTACAGACACATTACAGACACTGCTACATCCTGTTAACAGTGTTTCATCTGAAATGGCAGAGCTACAACACAGATAATACAATGTTTTGGTTGTTACATGTGTTTATTGTATTTTACATTTACTGTGAGATACTTGTTTTGAATAAAAGTTGGTGAAATGTGTTTTTATAGGACTTTACAGAACTTTTTTTCTGGCTGTGTGTGTGTGTGTGTGTATAAATATAAATACATATACATAGACATAGGTCTAGTTCAGTTCAGGCTTCCACTGACTGATTACAAACATGAAAACCATGTTGACTGACAGTTTTTGTGCATTTCATCCTACATCCTCAGCTCTACATGGACCCTGCTGCCTCTTCATGTTTATTCAACCTCGTGTCAGAGAGAGTTCACTATAAGACACCTGTTTAGGAAAGTAAAAATTAAATTCAGCTACCAATAAATACGTTTTTATACACCTGGGAGGATGCTTCAGAGGTGTGAGATGTTATTGTGTAATAAACCTTTGCACAGTGCTGCATATACGGTTGGGATGAACCAAACAGGTCAGGTTAAGTGAACAATACGTTTATCAATAGTATTTATGTGAATTTTTGTGCTCGTAGTGGACCTCCATGTAATCTGTGTACTTCAGCAGCAACAGGTTGAAGAAACCTGGAAGAAACTTACATATTAAAACACTGAGAGAGGAGCTGGACAGAGAAAGTCAAATCATGGCCAAAGAGAGAGAAGGCTTTCTGAAAGAGAGGGCTCAAATGAGTAAGATAAGAAACAGCTTTCATTTGGAGCGAGAGGAAAGCCTTTAAGAAAGAACTTAAGAGGAATGAGACGAGAAGAAAGCGTTTTAATGCCTAAAAGCGGGATGTGTCTGACCAAAGGAAGGCCTTCAGTGAAGAAAGGAAAGAACAGGATGCATTGAGAAGGACCTTTACTCAAGAAAGGGCAGACCTCCTGAGGATCCCAAAGGCTTTCTGGGTGGAAAAACAGATGATAAAAAAAGAAACCGAAAACTTCAACAAGCAGCAGCGAGAGCAACGAAAGCTGAAGAAGGTCTTTCGCGCTGAAAAGGATGCCATGGCTGACGACAGAGAGGCCTTTAGGTGTGAGAGATGGCTATGATGCGCAAAGCCTACATTCACGAAAAGGCCAGCATCCAGAGGTCAAGAGAAGCTTTCCAGCTGGAGAAGCAGAACATAGACAAAGAAAGAAAAGCCTTCAGTAAAGAACTTAGAGCGAAATGTAAGAGGAGAAAAGCTTTCAGTTTGGAGAAAGAAGCTCTGCATGAGGAGCGGAGGGCATCTGAGGCTGAAAGGCAGGAAATGGAAAAGCTGAGGAAAGCCTATGTTCAAGAAAAGTTAGACATCAAGAGGGTGCAGGAGGCTTTAAGCAAGGAGTCTGACATGATGAATGAAAGAACCAAGAAAGAACAGGAAACACTGGACCCTCAGAGACCTGTAAACGTGGCCCTCGCTACCAGTGTTGTCAGCGTGTCGTGTCAGTCATCCCCCGGCTCCATCTCCGTTCGGCCCCGCAAGGATGAACATGGCGACGGCAGCTGCCCCGAGAGGCAGAGAGAAAAAAGATGGCGATGGAAGTGGACGTCTTTCCAGTGAGCCGCTGTCAGACTTTGCAGCGTACAATCCATCAGTGCACTTACTCAAACTGTACATATGTGTAAATAAAAGCTGCTCTCAACGGATGAAAATGCAGCACGAGTCTTTGAGTCTGAATAATAAAATTTACTGGTTGAACTCTGATCATCATCATTAACCTTCAGTAAGTGGCAGGTTAGTCAGTGAGTTTGTATCTGTTTCAGTACAGTAGTGTGATATGGTGTAATTCACATACAAAACTCATCTATTCCATCTATTGTAACTCAGTTTACTAACAGTACAGTGGTGCCACAACTGTTTACCTAGTGTATATTTATCACAACAGTAAAATTAAATATGGCAATGATAAATATTACGATGATTTTTGTCATCATATTTTGCTTTTATTGGACACAACAGTGGAGAAGAAGACGTTAAACACAGGGTGGATGAGGAAGTGAAGATACACAGCACATGTCCCTGGCTGGATGAACAGTTACTGTCTTCTGCAAAGTCAGCAAATATATTTTCAGCTGAATAACTTATTAATTGGAATCAATTGAGTGAGAATTATTAAATGCCTAACCCTAACAGAGATGCAATGAGCCTTGTTATTTTATTATCACTAAACAACAAAGAAAAACCATCAATTAGCACGAACAGTAAACTGGTGCAGTGGTCAGCACTGCTGCCTCCCAGTGTGAAGGTTCAAGCTCAGACCTTTGTGTGGAGCTGCCCTGTGTGAGTTTTGTTCATCTACAGTCCAAAGACGTGATTGTTGGGTTAAATCATGATTGTAAATTGCTCGTAGGTGTGAGCGTGCAGCTATTTGTCTCTATGTTTGTTGCCCCTGGACAGGATCCCATCAAACATGTACTGATTTGTCGTTGGGTAACAGTCTTCCTCTCAATATAATCATCGAGATCCATTAGTACTGTTTCTGTATTGTTGCTATCACAGCTCTGTGGAGCTAAAAAAGGCATGAAAACAAATGAAAGAACAAAAAGAGCATCACCAGTCCCATCCAAAGGAAAAACAACACAACTTATTTCAATGTATTTTATTATTTCTCATTATTAATGGTTTCAGTTTTTGTCCCAACACTATTATAATGTTCATACCTGTCAAACTGCTGCTTTAAAGTCGCAGCAAACTAAGCTCGCCCAGATTTAAATGGAGGCTAGAGTTTATTATTTATCATTGCCAGGTTTTTGTTGGGTTGTTTTACTCTATTTGTATCAAACTTTACCCCTTTGTGTAGTCTTGTAGGACAGGATCCAGGGTGGTCAGTATTAGTTACATGGAGGTTTTGATTTATTATTTCCTTTTGTCAGAATAAACAAAGATCAGCTCTCGATGCTGAAACTGCTGAAGTCTGTGTATTTAGCCAACTTTGGTGAAACTATCAGTGACAGGGAACATAGTGAGCATAAAAAGGCCCAATAGATGAGGATGTTTTCACCGTGAAGCTGAGCCAGCACTGGAACTGAAGTGGCTGTAAATCCAAGCTGCTGTCTACTGCAAATGAGCAAACTACAAACCTTTGAGAACCTCCTTTGAAACCTACTTGAGATGAGTGCTATTTAAAAGATATTTTCTCTCTGCCTCCACTTCCTGCAAATACAAAGTCTCAAAAGTCCAACTTAAAGTGTGAAGTTTGAAATTCTCCTGATTACTACACAGTATGAACAGAGGGGGAAGTAGCTGCCCACTGTTTGAATATAATGCAGAAAAAAGGTCCATTTGAGCAGAGGCTTTGAGGCACCATATGCTGCTTTCCAGCATGGAAGCAGAACCAGCAAACAGCCGGTCGCTGGAAAACGAGGAGTGGAGATATGAGTCCACATCGCTGTGGCCTGTCTCAGTTTGATACGAGCTAACAAATCACATTCCTTAGGTGCCTGCAGATCCCAGTGTTCGCGCCCATAAATTGTGGGGGTCCTAATTTGCTCTTTTTCCCCCAGTGATTTAACAAATGTTGCAAATTAACTGTAACAAATTCCCCACCTGTTCCAGTAAAACTCTGTTTATGTACAAACTTGTGAACAAGCATAATTACCCCAACAACAAATTTGCTGCACTGGTAGCTTTTGGAAAGACTTTTTATTTTCTAACTTCTAAGCTTCTCACTGTTTTGTCCCAGCTGATGTGTCCTTGAGCAACACAATGACTCCCACTCGACCTATGGCTTTTTTTTTTTTCTGGTTGACTCAGACCTCTGACCCGCCTCCTCTCTCAAGAGTCTCCCTGTATAAACTTTAGCTGGAAACTCTCATACACAAACAGCAAATGTTTCTTCTTACCTCTCAGATCCACACACAGCAGGCATTTTATATTCTGTAACACACAACAGCTGAACAAATGTGTGCAGCTGATAGATTCAATGTCCAGGATGTTTGTTGTCACACTGTTTATACTCGAGGTACAATCGTGTGCAAAACACCTTTGCGAAATAATGTAATAAAAAGAAAAGAAGAGAGAGAGGATGTTACTGAAGTAACATGAGGATGACATCTTGGCTGAAAAATCTTTTATATTGCAAAACATTTTAACATGACAGTGTTACTATTTCACCTCAAGAGAGCAAGGATGAAGCTAACGTGATGTCATCCGTTGGTTTGTGAACTCACATTTGAAGCCAGGAGTTTGGCTTGTTTGGAGACAGGAGTGACCATATTTGGAAGTGAAGGGGGTGGGTCTGACCTTTGAACCCAAGATCACTGCACAATGTGTTTGAGACTCGACCTCAGGGCTGGTCTCATTAGAGGCAAACAAACTAACCACACCCCGAAATATTAGTATTGATATCAACTTGATGATTTTTTTCAGTTGGAGAAGAAGAGTTGACTTAGGTAAAGACATCAGAACGACTTTTGGAAAAAATGTATTGACTGAGTATTTCATGATTGGAAATGATGACTTTGAATTAAGGTCAATTGGAGACAGAGCGTTTTGGAGCCATCATCTAGTGGCCATTGGGAGGATTGCACATTTTTGCACTTCTGTACCGGCCTAATTTTTTGACCCAGTTGCTTCATCCATTTCCATGTACAGTTGATGATTATATAGCATCAGTACTGTTGGATTATGCCTTGACGGAGGTTTGTGCTCTCTCTCTAGTTATTTGAGCTTTGCTAGCTTTCCATTTACTGTAGAGCTGTGCTGCCTCATAATATTTTTCTGCAAACAGGTCGCACCTAACCTTCAAAAACACACCTCTTTCATGGCTAAATACTCACTTAATATGCTCTCATATCTCTCCATCACTATTTGTCCATCCGTCAGTGTCTTTTTCTCCCCTACAAAAGATTTTTCAAAAGCTTCTTGATCTACTGTGACTCACGTTGTACTGCGTTTGTACATCGCTTTGGACAGAAGTGTCTGCCAAATCCACAAATGTAAATGTAATTGGATTACAGGCACACTTGGTCAATCGCTCTCTTGTTACTGTTGGAAATGTTTGTTTCTTTTGATTCACCTTTGAAGGTTTTCAGTCTTTTGTTGTATCAAACCCGAACTCCCTCTGCACTGATGTCAGCATACTTCAGTTTTATTGTTCCAGCTGGAAGGACTGCAGCCTGAGTCTCTGCCTCACTCTGCTGCATTTTCCTCAGTAATGCTTTGTTTTAGCAGTTGATCATAAAAATCTACATTATTAAACCTGCATATGTGCTCAGTATATCTAATACACTTGGATATATAATGTTGTTTACCAAAATGTGAAAGCGCTAACAGATAATCCCTTAATGCCATCTGTAATTGTGACAGATGTACAAACTGCTGGCACAGCAGCCGGATCACACACACAAAGTCGTTTCACAAAATAGTCTCTTTTCAGATCAGACCTTTAGACTGATCTGAAAAACCACTGATGCTCCTAATACCATTAACACTGGCTCTGTCCTACTCGAGTGTCCCAGTGACAGTGAGCCAGCAGGCCCAACACTGGGACCCTGAAACTGAAGCAGACACCATTAATTTTTATTATGTTCACCTGTGCTGCTCCTGTGATAAAATGTCAGATGCTCTAAATGTAACTAAACTGCAGACAAAAGTCTTCCTACAAATAAACAGGTTGACACAATAACATGACACCAGTTAACAGGCAGAGCTGCTCAACTAAATAATTACCTCAATGTGTTTTTGTAAAATTTACTCCGTCCAGCCTCGTGTTGATTGCACAATAAGCTAATGAGATTTTATTTACTCTAGTGGATTAGCTACACCTGTGGTTTAAACTCTTCAGTTACAATTCAAAGTTATACTCAAATCTACATCAAATGATTTTTTTGGCCACTTCAGGGCAGCAAAAACAATCAGTGGACAAAACATTAACATTATAATATTTTGCTGCCATAGAAAACAGATTAGTAGCAGCAGATATTGACTCTCTGTTGACTGCTGTGCTGGTTTCCACCAACAGTGGATTTTTACTGAAAACAACAACCACAAAATGCAGCTCGAAGTGACAAAGATGAAAACAAATCCAGATGTGGTCATGTGATTAATATCAATATAGAAATACTGACCATAGCTGTTTCAAGAAGAGGATCAGGTATTAGAAGTGGGAGAATCAGTATCAGCAGAATGGATCCTATAATTGATCTGGTGCTGATTGTATTTCTGTCACTGATATGAGCAGCTACATTTTAAAAACATCATAGTGTTGAGTAGTTGTAAAATAATAAATCTGATAAAACCACATTTATTTCACATGTTGTGAAATTATACTTAAACAAGCTATCCGCCAATTAACAAATACATCTGTTTGAAATTACAGCATTAATGTGATATTTTATAGTCAACTGTCAATAAATGTATAAAATTTTGCTAATATTCTGCAAATATTAAACTTAATTTTAAAATTTGAACTTTAAATAGTTTCATCTGTTAAATAAATTATTTATATGATAATTTATTTGATTAATGATTATTTGATTTAATCATTATTCACAATTTGTTGTTATTTTTACATTAAAGCAGAAATTTCTCATTCTATACTTGTAAATCTATTAATATTTTGTGTTTTTAATACAGGAAAATAAACAGAAATGTTTCCATAAAGTTACAATTTTATTTTTTTTGTATTTATTTATATATTTTAGTTTTTACAGGAGCATAAAGGTGCATATAATAAAAATAGCCTACTCAAATACAAGCACATCAAAACTATAATTATTGTATAATTGATGTGTGAGTCATGTGTGCAAGCATCTGACATGAATAAATGAAATTTTTTGACCTCTTCACATTTTTGTTGAGCACAGTATTTTTTTAAATTACATATTTGTGTTACTGGCATTACTGTTATTACACATGCCCAAGTGCAATTAAGAATAAATCTCTATATTATTGGTAAACATGAAAATAAATATGATGGTTGAAAATACAATGGCAGACTTTTTACACCCCTGTCAGTCACAGTGATGGATTATGATTAATTCCAATGCAACCCCTGCTGGGACATCACTCAGATGGACTGAAACGTGGGTCTTAGCTGTGATGGCAGCCTGAGCCGAGCTGCACCACGACAGAAGAAAACAAGCCTCATCTCAGCCGCACCAACTGTCTCCTTGTTAGTTCTGCCACCACTGGCCAAGTAAAGTGCGAGAAGCTGCTGCAGCTGGTTTCAGTAATGCAGAAAACATCAGCGGCTTTAAACACACGACGCCCCGAAGGTGGAAAATGGGCAAAGTATCCCCTTTAACGCTCAACAAATGCATAGTCTTTCCAATGAGAAGACCGGTCATTTGTCATCTATTACTGTGCTGATGTGACAGGCCCCGGCCCGGCCCGATACGTCATCATAAAAGCCATTCAGTGAAAGGCTGATAGCACACCAGCACACAGGGGGAACTTCTCCATCTGCTAATAAAGTGCACATTCACTGGTCATGGACTCTGTGTGTGTGTGAGGGGGGGTGAGTTATAGTAATGGCCCTCGAGTGGCAAGGGAGTCTTAAATGGTGCTCTTTCAGAAGATAGACTGGCATCTGCAGGGGTTTAGCTCTCTCCCTCTCCCTCTCTCTCTGTCTCTCTCTCACACACACACACACACACAAACACACACTTATATATACAGCTATACACTCTCAGGAAACCATGCACCCTTATGTGTGCACACTCCAGACTACAGACGTGATATTACGCAGTATATAATAATGTAGCTTCTGCTATAAAGAGCTCTGCACAGAGACCGCTCACATTTCCCCAGAATGCCAGTGTGCTAAATGTTAACTCTAGTCCCAAGACCATGCAGCCGCCCCCACCCTCAAGGGCGTTTTGCACCTATATGAAAGAGGGCATGCAAAGACATGGGGAGGGAGAACATGTCAGGATGTGGTGGAGGCTGGTACTGCTTTGTCTCCCTGTGGGCTGAGATGGGACTTCTCAGTGTGTATAAATAAGTATCATCATCTACAGTTTGGGATTTATAGCCTGGGAGCTCAAAGTTTTTTTCCTCTCACTTTGAGGAAGGAATTAGGACACTGTATGTGTGTGTGTGTGCGCGTGAGAGAGAGAGTGAGCATATGGAAACATTGTAACTCAAGGCAACTCAGGGTGCAGCAGCAGCAGCAGCAGCAACGTCTCCTGCCGTGGATTGAAGGGGGGAAACCCTCCTCTTCGGCGCCGCCTGCATACAAATGGAGCAGACCGGGACAGAATAAGGCTGGTTTTAACACACTCAACTGTAACCGACACTTGACTCCGCGAGGAAGAGGAGGAGGAGGAGGAGGGGTGCTTTTTTTTCCTCCTCGAGCCCAAAGGAGCAAAGGCATCGTCACTGAGAATTTTCCAGAGCCTCCACAAAAGGCTCATACAGGTGACAAGTGCGCCCAACTTCACCGCACCGCCTGTGTCGACGCGCTCGGAGTGCGTTTTTGTCCACGGGCGCAGCGCGCTGCGTGAGACCCGACGCCACATATCGCTGCGCCGATGTGCATATGTGGCCACATGTGACGCATTTGCGCCTTTAGCTGTTTTATTTTCATTGTGAGCGCAGGATTTTGGGGCGCTGGAGTGTCGCGTTTTTTGGGGTTTTTTTTTCCGGACAAGTTTGCGTGATGATTGGTATGTCCGTCATGTACGCCTGGGTTAACTTGCGCGTTTCTCTGTAGAGGGACACAGAGCCTCAGCTTGGCGCAGAAGTTGGTTGGGAATCATAATAATATAAATAACAACAGTGCGTTGCGCAGAGGACGAGAAAAAAAAAAAAGAAGTGACAGCGGCGTTCAGGGGGTGTTGAGCGGCTGAATTTACTACCAGCATCATCAGCATCTCAGTGTGAGAGGAATCAGAACTGCGGGGGACTGCTGCTGCTGCTCACTCCTCTTCATCCACACACTTCCAGCTTTTTTTTTTTCTTGCTGATGCCTGCCACTGAATTCCAGCTCCTGAAACCAGAGCTGCGTAAACTTGGCCAAATCTGGTGACATTGTAGCCTGGGTGTGTGTGCGTGTGTGTGCATGTGTGCGTGTGTGTGCGCGTGTGTGTTTGTGTCCTGAGCAGCCTGGATGGATATGCGGCTCACCGAGGGAATTTGAAAAGCAAGGGGGGATTTACTATCAGTCCCTCTCCTATTATAACCTCAAAATGGATGCCGACGACAGGCTTTGGAGACGCCACTGGATTAGCCACTCTTCCGCTGATCTGCTTGACATCTGAGCAGCACGAGCGTTCAAAGTTTGGATAATCTAAAAAAAAAAAAGGCTGAAGGTGTAGGATGCAGTCTGGAGTGAAGACGCTCTCCGCAGGTGGAGGTGCGTCACTCTGCTGCCTACTGCTCCTCTGGCTCATCTACTCCCATCTGCTCAGAGAGGGTAAGGACACTTCCAGCTGTTTATTACTCTTCCAGCAGCAGCAGCACTGTGTCTGTGGGATTCTTATTGGGATGCAGCTGCACATGGTGTGGTCACATCCTGTGATCTTGTGGGGGGAAAAAATATCTCTAATGTCCAATAAAACAGCCTCACATGGAGCTGTAATGTACCCATGCTCATCACTGCTTAATTTATGGTGACCTTGTTGAACCTTATGGCATTTTTGCAATCTGATTTGTATCTCTATGATAATATCTCCAGTAGGTGACATATTGTGCACTTTTTTTCTTGTCTGATGACACTAAAATGTACCTTGAAGCTTGAGATCATATTTTTCTTATAAGTTGAACCTGTGAAATTAGAAATGTATTTTGAATAACCGTGTTTCCAACCTCATAATTTCCCCTATTCTGATGGTGCAGGTAATAATTTGGTGAATACATAACTGAGCTCCGAGTTAAAGCAACACAGTTTGATTGTTTTAAATTCATCTGCAGACAGAGGCCTAACTTTTGCCTTCAGAGCTTTGTAATCTCACTCAAGTTAACGCTATATCCATCCATGCCATGCTTCCCTCTTGAATAATACATCCACTAGTGCAATTACACCTTCACCCTGACACAGAGTAGAAAGCAAAAGGATGTTTCCCTGCACTTCATTGGCTGCTGTCCACGACAAAACATTTTGGATCCCAGTGCTGTCAAAGGCGCAGGGAACAGGCTTAAAGCACTGGAACTTGTTGGGAGATGTTGAACACTAAGTTTGCAGATTAGATCTTTTAATCAAGCATTGGCCAGCAGCATAATTACCACTGTGGAGGAGGGATAGTGCCTACATCAATGTCTTTGGCAGCTTGCCGGGAACAAAAGTAGACACTGATGTGAAAAATGAACTGCCTGTGCGTTGAAATGTGCTCCCTTTGCCACTAATTTGCAGTGTTTTCTCCCAAAATGCTGCTGTCACCAGCCTCTTATTGCCGCCCCTGAACCGTCTCTCGAGCCTCTGCATATTATCTGAGGAGCCACAGCAGCCCTCCCCTGCCCCCTCAGCCATTTATTATTGACTCGTTTTCATCTGAAAATGATCTCATTAGTGCATTATTGTACAAATCGCTCAATCAATCTCCTGTGAGCTTTACTACCCTTGATATATTCCCCGAGTAAATGGATTCTCCTGTGTCTGGTCTGATGGTTTAAACCTCTGGATATGATTTGATGGTCGACTTTCTCTGCATGTTGCTCACTCCTCTTTCCAGCTGTGAGCTGAATTTTAAGAATGAAGCATGTAGTATTTTTTTTTAATCTGTGCTTGTAATCTTCAAATCCTACTAAAATCCCTCTTTGAAACTGGCTGCTTTGACCAGTTGTAAAAGCACTTCTGACCACCACTGCTTTTTTCTATATCACTTCATCAGCTACTCACTTCACAGTATATATTTTAGTATTTATGACTGAACACCACTGATGGAGTCAAACGCTCTTCACTTTCCGTGACCGGCTCTCCACCACTTCCACCTGCGTGGCCCCCGGGGGCCCGGGAGCCACATCGAGTGTTGGTGAACTCGTGGGCATAGAAGTGAAGCCTTGTGGTGGTGGTAGTAAGAGGCTGTGCTGCCGCCGCCATCTCCATAGCTCATCTGTCATGGCGGCCGGGACAGGAAATCAAAGCACAGCAGCCCTGTCCGCGCACGCCATTGGACCAGCACCGGTCACGATGAATGGCCTGTCAGACGCTCTCTCTCAACGTTGCCAGTTTATTCAACGATAAATTTGGAAATGTCTGGATTTTCTTACTCAACCACATTCTGGTTCAGTGGTGCAGTCAGAGAGCGGCGGCAACTCCTCTCTGCTTTGTCGACCACAAACCTTTGGGTTGGTGTGAAAAGGCGGGGAGGGAAAGGGGGC
>OOFC01029235.1:0-10317 GCA_900323345.1 Pseudochromis fuscus | reverse complement strand
GTGGAGCTTTTTTTTTTTTTTTTACCCACATTTGTAAGTTGGAGGTGAACAGACAGTTGGCCTTTGCTCTAACTCAGCTCACAGAATTTTGCTGCCAAGAATAAATTTTAACTTAAAGTAGAAACGGGAAAAAACTTTCAGTCTGAAATAATGTGATCAGATGAGGCCAATGCGCATCCTTGATCTTTATACATCTTTGATGCAAAGCCAAGCCTCATTACTGTGCTTCTGCACCTGTCATTCAGTTCATACAGGATATATTTTTTTTAGTTTTAAAATTCATTTTATATACATATTTTTATTTTTACTTGAACAGTGTAATAAACAGTTATTTAAAAGCCACAGTCCCTGAGGCCTAAACTCAGTTGTCAGGTAAACTTTCACTCCTCCTATAGCCATGTAAAGACCTAACCCATCTACACGTGTTTCCATCTGTTTCCAGCCTCACCACTTACACATGCATTTCATTTTTAATGCCCATCACACACTGTTACAACTCCAACTGTGAACATGTGAGCCAATGGAGCTTATGTTTCTACTGCTGCTAAAGGAGCATGTGATGTTAGTGGGATCACACAAAGTCTGCTACTCTTATAAATTAGATCTATTTATTCCAAGTATGATAGATTTTGTCCTTTTGGATTCTCAAAGAATCAGTCAACCATCCAGTGTAGGTGGTGCTGGGTTTAGCTGCTTTCTTAATTCTTTATTTTAACACTGAATTAAATGAGGATGTGAGAGAGTTGCAGTGACTGACAGAGAAATACAACACATTTGTGGTCCTCTTCATTTCACTTACGGTTTTTAGCTACTTTTACTGCACTGTTTTAGTTTTTAATCAGAAGTAGGGAATTGGTTTCAACTGAAAAGCTCTTAAAAGACACTGAACACTAACCACCCACCACCAAATGGCAGACCAATAAAGTTACCAGCTAGTTAGTGAAGAAAGTTTTCTCTGGAGTAGATGGAAGCAAGTAAATATCAGACTTTTATCAAATCCAAATCAACTCCACCTCTGCTGTATGTGTAAATTATTTGCTATTACATTGTGTTTTCAGCTTATTCTGCTTTACGTGATCGTAGTTGACTGCTCAGCTGTCACTCCAGTTAACTACTTAAATCTTTACCAGATAATATAGAAATATTAGCAAAACACATCTTTATTTACAATGTGTGGAAAGGCAAACACCACTGATATAAGAAAGGCTGTGTTGTAAACATGGTGCTCTGGTGGTGCAACAGTCGGTAATGCTTCTCTTCACAACACATGTCACATGTCATAATTACTGTGTCACTTTGATTTGTTTGAATAATCCAATCAGTGCAACAATCTATCCTGTCACCCTGCTCTGCAGCACGAGCTGTCGATGGGAATGACAGCTCACATTTTATGAGATACGTCTACAGGCTGTGTCACTAAATTTTCAAGTGACTCACTGTGGCTTTACAGCCAGTACAGAACTCCATTGACGGTACACACACACACACACACACACAGTTCAAGTGTCTTTCACAACCCAGACCGATTTCTTATCCTGATAAATTATTCTGCATGCTATCATGGTTACTTTTTCCATTTTTAACAAATCAGGCTCTGTGTGGGAGACAGCAAGTCTTCGAGGGGAACCAGAATGATGAATTTAAAAGTCTTTGGTTAGTATTCTCTTTTAACTCAGGGAGTGGGGCCTATCCATCCAAGCATTAAACTAATCAGAGTAGCAGAGAATTACTGACTTTTTGAAGTGAAAAGGATGATTTCCATTCCAGTCTTCTTCAAGGCAGCATTAAGCATGCAAAGGGAGACCAGCTTTGATTATGACCTTGGCTGTAAATTGTAAGCAAATCATTGAGGCCTGCTTCTATAGGCGGTGGAGCTTTAAAAGTATGAGCATCTTTACGGAACAAAATGAAAAGAATTTTTACAGCTAAATCAATTTGGCAGCACACAAAGCTCATATTTCATAGCTCCTTGAATATGAATTCTTTCTAGCCGTCAGCTTTGACCTCCCTTGTGGTTGAGTGTAGCGCACTGCTCAGTGTATTTCTGCATTGTTATTTTCTCTGCGGAAATCTCCGGGCTTGAAACTGCTCCATCATTGGCAGAGTGGTGTAAATGATTTGAGTTATGCTTCTTCTGTTCTGTGTCCTGTTCTGTTTTCCGCCCGATGCCATGATCGTGTTTTCTTGGAGGGCTGTGTTTGAACGTTAAAGCCGCCGTTCTCACACTCGCGCATTACGCTACAGTACGTATGGGGGCATAATAGTTTTCCGATGTTCACCGTTTTCTCTGTGTTTGCAAAAGAGAAGGAGGGCATCCTGGAGGGCAGTCTGAGTGAAATCTGAAGTGAGTCACTGTGGCTTTACAGACCTCTCTGCATTACATTCAGCAAAGCTACTGTTTGCTTTTGCGAGGCATATTGCACATTCACTCTTTATGCCTCAAGCCTGTATTCATCCACATCCAATTGTCTGAGTGTACTCCACATTGTGATATCTCTGCAACTGTGCTGCATCACTGCAACACAAATCCATCTGAAGCCACCTCGGTCATGTTTACTGTACCACAGCACAGACCTGAACCACGCTGTCAGTCCTGGCGGGGGATGTATGTAAGGGGAATGTTTTCTATTGTCAAGCTGCCCTTGGATATGTCTCATAACGCTTGCCTGCACAAGAACTGTACATTAAAAAAAAAACCCCTGAAGTTCAAGTATCTATGAGTCCTGTGAAATGATGTTACCAAACTATACAGCATGTTCCTGCTGTCCAGCAAGAAAGGAAACAATCTAAAGCTGTTGAGTCCCACTTTCTCCCGAGGGAGCGTCGTCCTACTGCTGCTACCAGAGGTTTCAATTTGTCATTCCCTGTGGGTGGAGCAGTGTACACACCTGACACGAGAATTAAATTTTGGGCAAATAGAGCACATCTCCGGCGCCTCGGTTGTCGAGGGGTGTGCAGCGCTTTCCTCTCTTTCTCCACAGCCCCGCTGGGTGCTTGTGATTGCATTGAAATGGCGCTTGATACAACTTTAAAAATTCTCACAATAGTCATTCGAATATGAACAGCTTTTTCAGAGCAGAGGCTCCAACCTGTATTGTGATCAGGATGTGAGAGCTGGAACTGCTCCTCAGAACAATAAGCAGGGGACTGAATGTGGGGCCAACACAGTGCAGATAAATGGAGAAATAAAAAATCCACACAGCTCATCCCAGCCCAGCGACTCCCACACTTCCCTTTACCACCGCTCCTGATTCATTTCTGACTACTTTAGATTAAATTGCATACTTAGGTACCATTACAGGTCCTCTGACATCAGCAGAGAGTTGTTCACTTGCATAAATATTGATCGCCGCTGCTGTAGAGTATTCAAATTGCATGTGAAATTAAGTGGTGGTATTCCCTTTAAAGCAAGCACATTAATATAAAGCATGTGTTTCACTCCGCTGCCCTACTTGTTTAGTAGCAGCAGATCACGGCGGTGTCAGGAAGCGTATAGCATGGGGTCAGTCAAACATCTGCCTCTCTCACCTGGTGTCCTATTACATGCTACCTACTGCGCGGCACGCGTCAAGTGGTGTTAAGGTAATGAGATGCACTTGGCTGCGGCTGCCTCGACTAGCATATGCTCAGTCAAATAAGATTGCTGTTTGATGTCGTTCTGAGTTGTTAATAGCAGACAGAGCTGTGAGATCAGAACGGACATGAAGGGAAGATTAGGCCTGAGGGTTGCAGTCAAAATTAGCTGCTGCAGCAGGGGATAAATCCAGGTAAACTCACCGAGATTACCCTCTTATTTTGTAGGATTGAGTTTAGTAGCCGCGTTTTCAGGTGATATAGCACAGTATCTGCACTGTGGGTGAGGAGAGCTTGTGTATGTCATACGTTTAGGTGAGGAAATTATTCAATTAAATCGTTAATGTATCACTTTTTCATTTTTAATTCAAATTCGATAAACCTCTGCAACAGCACAAAACCTGTGCATTGCTTATTTCAGCTAAATGACGGCCACCTCTTAATGAGTGGGTGCATGTTTGTGAAGATTAGCATATTCAACATCCACTAATTGCTATATGAGCCTGATTGTTCTGCTCAATTTAGGAGTAAGGTTCATTCACAAAAATGTCAACAGGGAGTGAAAAGAAGAAAAATTTCATGATGCACAACTTGAATTTCTGCTGCTGGAGAGCTGCAGGTGAAAATATCTGCTGTTGTTGTATTGCAGAAAAAAGTCACTATTGCTGTCAGTACTGCTTTATCACGATGCTGTATTGTGATTGAGGTATACAAGGGGATATTTAACATATAAGCTAAGACAAAGCCTTTTATGGCACGGACAGAGTTTCACCTGTACAGTGACTTACATAAAGACACCGTCACCTGTTGTATATTCACCTCTGTACATTCACACCAAACTTATTTTCCTATTAAAAAACATTGCTGAATGTTTGAGTTAACTGGCCACAATATACAACAATATGGTGATAGCACTGTTAAATTTCTATTAGTTTTATTGTTTTTGTTTTGGTTGTAACTAAAATCATACTAATGATGGTGATTATAACACATTCTTGTTATGTGTTTGTGCCTCTTAGGAACAAACCTTGTTATGTGTTTGCTGACTTCCAGTATCTGAAGTATCTTTATTGTTTGCACACATACTCTCTCAGTGCTAAGAGGAACAACACACAGTACATATAAGACAGGCATATACAGTGAATGGAGGTGAATGTCAGGGTGTGTGGATGAATATATGAGCAGATGGACCATATTTTAGAAGTGTGTGTTTGGCCTTTTGTGAGACATAATTATTTCCCAGTGACTGTGGCTCAGCTGGAATTGTGCAGCTTGTGGTTTGAT
The DNA here is from genome assembly GCA_900323345.1 of Pseudochromis fuscus. Classification (NCBI taxonomy): domain Eukaryota; kingdom Metazoa; phylum Chordata; class Actinopteri; family Pseudochromidae; genus Pseudochromis; species Pseudochromis fuscus. Next base: position 5,460 of record OOFC01029235.1, on the reverse strand, counting down.
ACAGTTTCCTTCAGTCCTAACGGTGAAGCATCCTTGAGCTGAACTCCAAGTTTCACCTTGCCACCATTATTTGTGTGTGAGTATGTTTTTGTGTGGCTGCATCAGAGGCTTTGAGAAGCGCTTTCTCCTCAATAGCTCGGGAGGCACTTTATAAAACCGGTCCATTTAAAAAGTTCAAATAATCCATTATCAAAATAATCATTAGCTGCGGCCCTAAACATAAGGCTTTCAAATAGGAAAGCATTAAATCTGCTGTAAGCATTATGAGATATCAGGCTGGATTTAAGATGTGTGCTGTATGGGGGGTGGGTGCAGGGGAGCCACTTCTAATTACATTTTAAAATTTGATAACTGCAGTCACTACAAATTAATTTTGACTGATTACCTGCTCTCTGAATATTTATAATGTCTCGTGTGATCTCTCATAAAAGATCTGTTGAATTCATATCTGATTTGATACATGATAATGTGATTGTCATGCTCTCTATATCGGCGCTTTGTCGGCAGCCCCGTTTTCACCCTGGAGAACAGCACTTCTGTCAAGAAAGAAACATACAATGGAATGAAGATAATCACTCAGAGTTATTATGGTATGTCAGCGCAGTGATTAGAGTCTGATTAGGAAACTGGTTCGAATCAATGCCAGGATGTTGAAGCCAAGCCAGCACAGAGGGGCTCCGTGCTATAGCTGGGTCTTTAAGGGGAATAATTCCAAATACAATACATATTGTAATGAATAATTAACTGCGCTAGCTTTACAAGAAGTGGAATTTTTAATAAATACGGTGTGAAACTGTAGTTTGCAAAAGCGCTCTTTGCAATAAAACACTGTAAAACCTCACTTCCATCTTTTGCAGCCTGCAAGTAATTACAATCTATAAAGGAAGATTGTTTTAATATGGAAATGGAATCCTTGTCATAGTTCATTCAGTGCAGCCTGTCATATAATTTTATGGCAAATTCCCTGAGGAGGAGAAGCAGAGCCTTTCTCACAAGATCCCAATCTGGTGTGAGTTGTATGGGAGCAGTGCAGAGCTGGGTCTCATGTGATTGCCTGTTAAATCAGATAAAGGTATTTTATCAGTCAGGACTAACTACTGATGCATCTCTATAGTATTAATTAAAGAGACAAACAAGGAAAAAGATAAGCTGGAACAAAGTGAATGTTTCATTAGTTGGTACAATAGTCTAAATAAGAAACAGTAAATTGTTGGAGTAGATTGCGAGGCTAACAGTAGTGACGATGATGATGATGATGATAATTGGCGGTTTTCTCTATTCACAGACTGTTGCCAGGGTCAGTCGGTGTAATGTACCCAGAGTTTAATAACCTTATCATGCCCAGCAGTTCTCGGTCCGGCAGTGACGCACACTGAATCAGGGGAACATTGTGAAAGCGAGTGTGGCCTCCTGGCAGGTCGTTTCAGTGCAGAGATATTAAGATATTTGTGCATCTGTACTTTGGTGATCTGATCAAAGCGCTGATATGTGGAGCACGGACCCGTGTTTATTTGCTCCGAGCGGTGTACGTTTGGATCCTTGTGCGTGCACGTGCAGCCACTTTGCACTCGCATGGTGTTGCGATGCGGTGATAAGGTCATCAGGCTGCCAGTCAGCGCCTACAGCCAGTCTCTTCGGCCCGTATCGGCTCCTTGCTGTCCTGTATATGTCGTTTTTGACAGGATCCAGAGCCCGGTCGGTTTTGTGTTGCCATCCTTCACTCAGCACGCTCCTTTGCTGCCACAGCCATACGTACATTTCATCATGTGAAACGGAGACGAGGCCAAGTGTCTTCACACTGCTGAGTGACAGAAACCCGCTGTCACATGAATTAACTCCTGTACGTATGATGGAGCGCCGGCCATGGCTAAGGGCACTTTACAAAGCAGCTCTCCCACCCACTCGCCACACAACTCCCCACTTCAACTCCCCCTCTGCCTTACTATTCTCCTCCTTCAGGCTTATTTCACGAAGCCCATTCATCTGTTCAGTGTTGAAACATGGCAGAGAGCATTGATATCTGATGGCACCTCTGTCCTCCGAGCACTCACCAAGTGTACAGGGATTCGCCTCAGCAACAAGAGAGCGGGTGGTGGTGGTGGTGGTGGTGGCAGTGGGTGGCGAGTGGGGGAGCGTGGGTAGCATAGTTTAGGCTATGAAATGAAATGTGCATAGCGGGTCTTTGTAGAGGCGATTGTGTTTTAAAACTCGCAAGACTGCTCCAGGTAATAATTTGAAGTAAAAAAATGCACCAGTCTTATCAGCCTGAATCATGAAGTGTGGGTGCCACACAGAACAGCAAGCCATCCACTAATCCACTTATTGAGATGCAAATTCATCCTATTAGCCTGGCAAAGGTTTGGTGTCAAGTGTGGTGGAGGGGGGAAAAAAATGAAGGGGAAAAGCACTTCACCAAAAGACAAAATTTTCAAATTAAATCTGATTCTTTGATTTGGTAATTCTGGTGCATCTTGGCGTGAGCGGTGATAGAGGAAAGCATTCACCAACAACAGAAAAAGCCTCCATCTCAGGACCATGAATATCCATAGCTGAGCTCATCCGATAGTTGAACTAAAGATAGCGTGAGGTCAGTGAATAAGCTCCATCTGTGGACCCTGAATATCAGCAGTAAAGTTTTGACATAGGAAGCAACTGGGTCTCAAAAATGAGGCCAATGTAGAAGTAACAACAAGTGCAATACTCTCAATGGCCACTAGATGCTGGCTGCAAACAACTCTGACTCCAATTAACTTAAAAAAATCATCTGGTCTCTAATGACACTAGCTCAAAACTCGAGTCTCATACAGATAATGGGCAGTGTGATCGGGTTCAAAGAATAAACCCACCTCCTCACTCCTCCCTTCATCTCCATATATGGTCACTTCCAGTTCCAAACAGCCAACATGGCGACAGTCAAATGCAGAACTCCACAGACCAAGGGTGATGCAAGTTCATTTTTGTCCAGGAGATCTTTTAACTTGATGATGCCGCTAAAATAAAAGGTCACAAGGTCACTGTAAATCTTTACTGAATATCTTACTCTTAAACTCCTTAAACTTGGATCTCTCAGCACTGGCTCAGGTAATTTTATGAGTCATTTGTGTTGATCAACAACCCTTTCAACCTTTGCCATTATTGCACTCATTTCATGCTATAGAGCAGTTAGTGTCTCACTTAATGAACCTTTGATGGTGTTGAGAAGCAGCAGTATAAAGGAGCGATCGGTTGGTGAATGCCAGGGATTGACCTTACAGGAACTGCGGCACAGACTCTTCTCTAATCTGCCTTCCCTGAGCTGATTTTATTTCACTGTCAGCCTGAATGGCTTTCACTGGCAGCTTTCCATTCAATATAGAAACGAATGAAGAAACTATGTTACTCTTTCAGATCATCACGAAGGTGAAAGAAGTACTTTTCCTGGACTTTACTGTTCCACCCAGAGCGGATAAGTTCTGATATTCTGCAAACTTTTGTATTTATATCACATTTGCAGGGAAAAGTTTAAGCTGAGTCAGGTTTGTTGTTCAGCTGCAGTTCAGTGTTTCTGATTCTCCAACAAAACTGCCTTTGATTTCACGGGATACAGGAAATGTGTCATCCACATACTCCGAAACATTTGTTCTTCCTAATATGTTTTTGAAAGCAGCAGATGCCCCGAAGAGCTTTATTGTGATTAAAGCTTGTTTATCTATAAAACACAAGACTATTAACAGCTAATACCTCTCCCAAACACACCAGGAATGCCTAAATAAAAGACAATTAAATATGTTCCCTCGGGTTTCCAAATAATTTACTCAAATATATCTGCTGCATCAATAAGCGTTCGGCGAAACTGTCAGTGACAAAAGGCCACGCAGGCGGTTCCTTTAATGAATCCAAACATTGAAGGCATCAGTGCTGCAGCTCTGCTTTTGTTTGCAAATGATTGTTGGAAAGTTTTCAATGTGACTCATCAGAAATGAGCGTCAGAGCCACGGATGAGCCACAGCTGCAGATCTGGGTACAAAACATTACTATAGAATAGTCTGACGCCATCACTTGATGTTACACAATCTTACAGAAATGTATTTCAGCTCGTTCAATATTTTAAATTAACACATTTCAAATTTTGTTTCATTTTATGATGCAATCTGTGAAGTAGAAAGCTGAGTGAAGAGCTAAAAAAATAATTATCAATTTTTTAAACTCCCCTGACTTGAAAAAATCAAGATGATGAAGGACATTTATTCGTAAATGTTTCTAAGAATAAAGAAATCCTCTGAAAAACAAAAATCTGAAGAACAAAAAATATCCTTGCTTAAATCCACATCTCTGGCCAGAGAGTTATCCATCCATTTTGAAGTGAACTAATTATCTGTCCTTGGGTAGAAGTACAAGAATAGCACACACATGCTACAGAGATTTTTGAGCAAGGTAATCATCACTTAAAGACATTTTGTCCAGTTGCTGTCTCAGTAGAGCTCAGCATGCTTTGAAAATTGGTCTGTCTGTTGAAGGAGCACGGTGCCCGGCAGCCTCTCCTCCAAGTCTCAGATTATTTCTGCCAGTGGTCCACACTTTAATAACTCCTTTCAATCGTCAAATAAAAATGAATCCAAATACTGAGCGTCCAATATCTCAAAGTATAAATTTGGTGTTGCCCCTAGGACAAATGTAAAATTGAGATGTGAGGGTATTAACCAGTAAGATGTCAGTTTGGATTTATTTTACGAATGCTGTGGCCACACCTGCCTCTCCGGGACATTTTGCTGTTGGGTTTCTTCCACCTCGGATTCTGACATAAGCTGCTGTAATATATGACCAATTCTATCAATTTAATGGTGAGGACAGTCTTCATGTCTCAGTATTTACTGGACTGATTGGGATCAAATTGACAGAAAAACTGTTTTTATTTTCTCCCTAAAGCCAAACAGTCAGTATTTGTTCCTCTGTTTTATGGCACTGTCATATCTTGGAGCTTCTGACTTGTAGGCTTGTTAACTCCCAGTTATGACTAGCCAAACAGAAAATGTCCCTTTAACAGATTCTTGGAGGAGTCTTTGTTTTCCACATGACAAGACACTTTTATCAACCGAGCACCCAGCCATACTGTATTAAAACTGAAGAGCCATTCCTGGCCTGCTGCTTTTAAAACACAGAAATCAGTTTTTTATTTTTCTATTTGTGATTTTTAATTGAGAGTTTTAAACTGTTCAGTGTTATCCAGGCCAAAAAAAAGGCTCTGTGCAAACAACAGGCTGCCTGTTGTTTTTACCTTCGAACACCAGTTGCTCCTCTGTAATATGTTCATTACAGTCTCATTATGCTAATGTGATGTACTTTGTTCCTCGCTGCTGTGTTTGGCAGGCCAGTTGGCGGTGGGAACCTGCGAGATAGTGATGCTCAACAGAGACAGCAGTGTTCCCAGACGGACCATCGCCAGGCAGACAGCTCGATGCGCCTGCCGGAGAGGCCAGATCG
>OOFC01029234.1:0-23952 GCA_900323345.1 Pseudochromis fuscus | reverse complement strand
GGGCATGCGTGTGGTGCGCGGCCTGGACTGGAAATGGGGGAACCAGGATGACGGTGAGGGCCACGTCGGCACTGTGGTTGAGATCGGGCGGCAGGGCAGCACTACCACGCCAGACAAGACAGTGGTGGTGCAATGGGACAGCGGCACACGGACCAACTACCGTACCGGCTACCAGGGTGCCTACGACCTGCTGCTTTATGACAATGCTCAAATTGGTAAGCTCTCAAGACAAAGGACATACTGGAGCTTTAAACCCATTAGTGCAGGGTCTCATGGGAGTTTTTTCAAGACTTGTACCAATGCATTAGTAGTTGTTGTAGTTCCATGATTGTGCTTTTATGTTAAACAATAAGTAGAGTACATTTTTTCATTTTTTTCCCAGTTATAATAAAATAACCTGAATGCATTGATGTTTAAGAACCTGTTACCTCCGCTTGTTTTCACCTGCATTTGCCTGTTTGCCAAAACTACCAGACTAAATCTGATTAATCTTTTTGATAGCATATTGACAAGATCAGAGGATGGGATGCTGTCCAAAAAAAAAACCCAAAATCCCTATATGTTATACAGTTGTTGGGAAAAGTTTTTGGACACCACTAAAATTTTATGCAATCTCAAATATTATCATGAATGGATAATGGAAAAATCTTTTTTTGTGTTTCAAAAAGTGTTGCTTCATTAGACAGACACAATCAAATACAAATTATATATTTTTTGTTTAGTCTTTACTAGAAAAAACAAACAAACTATATTCATGTCAGTTCTCAATATTGTTCAATATTGTACCAAAATCAACAAATAACAGAATGTGTTCAAAACTGAACAAAAAATAAATAAATCATCACATCAGCAAGTTATTATTTAGTGGTCCTGCCATTAGCAGGCAGTAGAGCTCCAATCCTGGCTGGCATGTTCAGCATGAGCCTTTCACAGTGTTGAGGGGTAATCTTGTCCCATTCTTCTCAAAATACTGCTTTTAATTCTTCTGGTTTGAAACAGACCTTTTGATAATCCACCGGTCACTCTACGACCTGGATACTGTGCTCCTACAGCCAAGTTCTCCTGACCCTGGATCTGGGGCAAGGGGCTTTATCTTGTTGAAACATCCAGTTCTGACCTCAATGGAACAGAGCACGTGCAAAAGGGAGCATGTGTGTTTGGAGAATGGCACAATACTTGGCAGAGCTCAGTGTGCCATCTCAGACAACCAGTGAGATGACCAACACCAGCAGCACTCGTGCAGCCCCAAACCATGATACTGCCTCCACCATGCTTGACAGTAGGTACTGTGCATGCTGGAGATAATGCTTCGCCTGGTCTTCTGCGTACCCTCAGGAGGAACATAAAGCTGGAAACTGGACTTATCTGACCACAGAATCTTCTTCCACTTCCTGGCTGTCCAGTTTTTGTGTGCACGGGCACAACGATGCCGGGCTAACCTCTGTCTCTCATTGATCAGGGGCTTCTTGACAGCCTTGTGAGACCTTAAGCCATGATCTAAAAGTCGGTCACATACAGTGCGGGTAAAACACTGGCAACCAGTTTGGTTTGACCGCTGCTGCTGAAGCTCCTGTGATGTCATTCAGCGGTTTCCCTGCACATGCGGATCAGGATGTGGTCATTTCTTGCTAAAGAAAGCCTTGGATGCACCCATCTTGGTTTGTCCTCCACGCTGTTGGTTCGCCTTTATTTCTGCAGAGTGTATCCAACTGCTGAAGGACTGCATAACACCTTGCTATCTGGTGGCAGCAGTACCCTTCCTGGCTGAGAATCTGTATCTTCAGGCGTGTTTCCTGCGTTAGGTTCCTTGTTTTAGCGTTTTTTTCTCTCTGAAGAACTTTCAAATGTGCTGGCTTTATATAGACACGAAGCACCTCTAAAAATGATCATATTTGTGTTAAAAAATTAATCAAATTGACTTTTTTTTTGGTTGCAGTTGCCTGCATTCTTTTGAAAAGAGGTCATGTAAATTTGGGATCAAAAAATGTCGTCATTTGTTGTAGGCCTCTTTAAGAACACTGCGTTAACCTGATCAGACATCATGACGCTTGGTCTCTGTAGAGTTATTCAGCCCTGTGGTCAAATTCATGAGTTTATTATCAGCACAAAATATCAGCGCTTTCCACTCTACTTTTGAGTCTCCATCAGCTGGCCACATGTTTTTTGTTGTTGTTCATCTTGCATCTTGTCATAGTCGTGGCTCTTGTAGCCTTCACAAAGCCCCTTTTGAGTAAGCATGGTACAGTACAGCCCATCTCTCATTGTCATCCATCCAACTCTATTTTGGACTTGAATGACACACACATTAATGCAGGACTCATTAGCATTTTGCTCCATTTAAAACGACATTTTTCTGCCTCAGAAGCTTGCCCTTCAATTAATGGAGCGAAAGAAGAGGAGGAGAAGAGATGAGGAGCCGAGGGGGTGGGGGTATTTTTGTCATGCTGTTTGTGCCTCAGTTCTTCCACATCTCATGATATTAGCCTCTATGATAAGTAACATCGGTAAGGACATGACATATGCCATGAATGTTTCATTGGCTTGGTTATGGGAGATAAGTAGCAGTAGTAGTAGTAGTAGTAGAAGTAGTACAGTACTTGCTATACAGGTCATGACAAGTTCAGTTAAAAAAAAATAAATAAAAAGTATTTCTTTGCTACAAAAACAGAAAGTGAAACCTCAGGCATGTTCAATTTCTGACCCCACTTCTTCAACCGCTTCTCCAGGGGTGCGTCACTCCAATATCATCTGTGACAGCTGCAAGAAGCACGGCATCATGGGAATGAGATGGAAGTGCAAGGTGTGCTTCGACTACGACCTGTGCACCCAGTGCTACATGAACAACAAGCACGACCTGAGCCACGCTTTCGAACGTTACGAGACGGCGCACTCCCAGCCGTGAGTACCTCACCGCCAGCTTCCCGGGACGATTGATCTTCATTTAAATTCTAATTATGTTACAGTGTCTGTACCACCCTGCTCTGCTCCAATACAGTTCGACTCACAGGAGGAAAGATCTTATTAGTGTAGTTTCCTCCAATTAGCTTTCGTTAGTGTGGTGTCTGTTATACACACAGACCTACACAGGTCCGGTCAGAGCTCTTGGAGTAATATCACAAGGGTCCTGTAGCTTTTAATTGGTGGTAATTGACCATTTACTACTTTTGTTCATGTTTGTTTGTTTGTTCTTCTGATTTTGTGCTGGTACACAATACAAAGACAAAGACCGACTAACATTTAACATTGCTGAAAGACATGTTAATATTAAAGAGGAACAGTTTTAGTTTAGCCCAGTTAGTTTCTTGTGTACGGGGTCACAGATCTGGGTCAAATAGTGTGCGCTGACCCTTTTGCTCCAACAGTAAACACAGGGTTTTTTTTTTTTATTGTGAGTCATTGCTTTGCTTTTAGAGGTTTAGACAGAGCTGGAAAAGAGAAGTAAGTGTCTTAAAATATCCTCTTCCTTTATTTACTTTGGTTTTCTATTCAGCCTTTGTTTATATGGCTAATAATTACCTTTCTTTTTGAATTAAGTTGTGAATTATTTTCTCAGCTAACTAATATCCTGTTTGATCTGTAAAGTGTTTGATCTGGAAAGCTCCTCTCCCTTGTCAGTTTGTCTGTTAACAACGTTTCGCAAAAACTTATGAACCGGTCTTGATAAATGTCTTTTTTTGAGGGAAAGGGTATTAACCAAGGAACAAATGACAAATGATCCTGTCAGGGGAAAAAAACAATCTCAGGAGATGCCCATCTCTTATAATGAGCAAGCGTTTTTGCAAGTTTTTCAAATCATAAAAGATTTTGAGGCACACACAGGATGATCATATCGACAGTGATATGAGACGATTTGGTGGAGAACAGATTTTACTTGTGTACATAGTCAATTAAAAAATAGATTGCCTTGTTGGCGGTTTGTGCTCTCTGAGTGCTTTCTATAGTTACTAGTTACTGCTTCTAGTCACAACAGATGAATGAAGTTCAAGCACTTTAATCAACTACAGTTAAAGTAAATATTAAATCTTCCTCTTATCAATTGACAGCACAGTGTTTTTTTATTTAAATATTCCAGTGTTGTGTTTTTTCTATTGTACATCAGAAGTTTACCTGGACTTTACCAGAGCTGACATAGTGCAAAAATAACAAGAAGAACCTATTAACACACACGATCATTAAATCATTATCACTATGATGAAATCATTACAAGGAGCACAATTGTTTTCTTGCAGGACACTTAATAATCGAATAGTGCTGTTGTTTGAGTGTCAAGCCAGTTTAGGCGAACCGCACTCAGCCGAGCTGTGGATAAATGTTTAGTGAGCTGATTCCAAGTGTCCCATGTATCCAGATTTGCTGGAGTGAGTTCTCCCTTCAGAATCCACTCTTCTGCATCAGTTCACAGTAAAGCTCCAAACTGCTGCAGGCGCTGTCTGAATGTCAGCTGGATGGCCTGTTCTCATTTTAACGAGGTGATATGTATGACCCAGATTTCTTCTATAGTTTAGCCTGGTCCAGGTCCAACACAGTTCCATTTATTTTCATGAGCCTCCTCACGAATGAATGCAGCAAAGAGGTATGTGAATCGTGACCTATTACTCAATTCGAATAAATCCTCAGGTCTCGAGTTTGGATTTGATCTAGTTTGGATGAGCCAAAATTATCTATTCATATTCAAGCCACTATGTGTAGAAGCTTCCTTTTTTTTTTTTTTTAGTATTTAATCTAAGCATAATGCAACAAATGAATTGTAAGAGCTCCACATGTGAACCTGGTCCTGACCTAAATCCAGTATATTTGGTATCTGTGTGTTTTTATTTGTACCTGCTTCATGCTTTCATTTCATGTGATCCCACTCACTTTAGATATGAGAAATGTTATTAAAGTCTATTTCTGGATTTAGGTTGGTGTGTGTGGACTGGATGGTTGGGTTAGTGAGCTGCACAGCGCTCACAGATTTGAGCCTTTGCAGTGATCATTTAGTATTCTGACAGAAGTTGGAATCTCATTTCTGCTCCCACCTCAGTTTCTTTTCAAAACTATTGATTTGTCATTGAGTCCTATGCATTGTTTGGCCCAGCTGTGTCCTTTTTATGAAAAAGGTGTTATTTGGTAGAACAAACAAAACTTTGTGTTACCCTCTAAACAGGTCACTCCCTTTTTATGCTGCACAAATAATGACTCATACTCGCTGACAGGTCATTTCTCATTTTGTTTAGTTGGGAGGGAAAAAAACATTTTCAAACATGTCAGCACAGATAATGATTTCTAAAAACAGATCCAGTTGAATACAGCACCCTGTCTTTGATGGGAAGTATGTCAAACGGTGCTGCTTTTAGATCTACACCTTTAATCTGAGCTATTTAAAACGTCTTTGTAATCCCATACCAGTGTGCCACATAACATCTGCGTGAGACAGGGCTAAACTAAGAAAGCTAAAAATAAGTTAACAGAGATTCCCTACTTTTTTTCTTTCTTTTTTCTGGACTGAGGCAGTTTTTATACCATATTATAATTAATTCATCCCACAGCCCAAATACTCCTACCTGAAATTTGCTCTAGTCTGTGACTCTCTATGCCGTAAAACCTTTTTCTAGTTTGGGAAAGATTGCAGAAGAAGCACATCTCAATTTGAACTGCATATTAGCACAGACTGTTTTGAAACCACTCACCTAAAATGCCTTTATAAAACTTGGCATTGGAAAGATAAGTTACATTCAGCACCACACTTTTTAAATGTGTGAATGTGACCTTTTTAAAAAATACTGGCTCACATTAATTAGTCTGGCTAATCTGAATGATATTTAGAAAATGGAAATCGGTTCAAGAAGTTTGTCTGTGGAGCTTCTGAATGGATTGACGTCACTGATAACACACTGAGCCCCTCTTCATTATGGCTCTCAGACAGATGACTTTTATGGAGTCTGAAACATGAATGGTATATTGATGTCCATGAGCAGCATCAAGGACTGTGACTCAGGCAGTCATGATGTGAATTAAATCTCCTAACATTACTGGACAAAGGTTTTGTAGAGAAAATGCATGCAATGGTAATCCAATCATTCCTTTACCTTCTGCAAACAATGTCCTATTGGCAATTATACACCTCCTGGAAGAGGACATGAGAATAATTTATCAGCATCCAGAAGACAAATTTGCTCAAGTATTGCACATTATTGACATTTCACCTCCAGAAAACAAAACACAACAAAGTGCAAATACATTATTAAAAAATAGTTTGCAATGATTGTTTTCTTTCCAAGATTATCAGTGTCTTTAAATTGAAAAATAATCTCTTCTTGTTTTGTTGGTCAACAGAAAATACTCCTGTATGTGTGTATTTTGCTTTAAATATTATAATTTTTTGTAGGAATTTTGTAGTCGACACATCTTTGCGTGTACTGTCACCACGTCGTGAGAGTTGAGTTAGCCTGATGATGACTGTGCAAGACAGCAGAGATAAATAAATCAAACAAGAGATTTTGATCAGTATAATTCACAATTTGCTGCTCATCATATTAACATAATTTTATCTATTTATATCATTCGCTCTCTGCTCTTTCCCTAAATCCTTTTATCAAAGACATTTTTGTATAATCTGAGGGAAAATGAGGTTGCGATTGTTGCCCGGCGCTGGTACAGTTTTAGAGTTTTACATCTGGGAGAACATCACATGAAAGTCACTTCTTCTCTCATCAGATGAATGAAACAGAGGAGCGGTCTACAGTGCGCGGTGCCAAACACACAGGGCTTCTTTATTTCCAGATCACATTGACCCATATTTCACTGACAGCATTTCAAAAGACTAATTCATAATCTGGTAGTCATGGGACACACTGATATTTGCCTGGAAAGTCAAATTTAGCTCAGTTTCATAATGTGTGTGTGACTCCCATGTAGCGCCGACGGTGATTTATGTGAGGAGACTAAAGTTTGGGCTTAGTGTAGTTGAGAGGGGGACTCTTTTCATGTGGGCCCAAACATGTGTGCGGCTGTAAAGGCAACTCATGCAGGGTTGATCTATTTGTAGTTTATGGACACGCTGTTGACAGAGACTTTATTACTGTCCTGGGGGAGCGGCAGTGGGAAGCGGTCAGCACTATAAAGTGCTGCTGCACGCTGACACTCGAGGAGCACCATCACAAACATGGTGTGAGCGCTGAGCCGGATGTACTGTACATGAGTGCTCCATTGTAATTACAGCAGATTTAAATGGATTAGCATGCTACCATTCTCAGATGTGCGGATTAGCATGTTAATAATTTCAACTTCCTAGAAGACACGTGTTAGATAACAGGTGCTGGATGTGGAGTGAAGGTGCAGTAGTATGTGCTCCTCACACAGTGTGAATAAAACAGGACTGCCTCATTAAAGTCTGTTGTAGATGAAAGAGAAAAGACTGATTACTGTTTTGTTTCTGTGAATCTTCAAGATATGACTTTTAATCTTGCAGTGTATTCACATTCATATCCTAAATGATCCACTGAGGTGTGTGTGTGTGTGTGTGTGTGTGTGTGTGTGTGTGTGTGTCTGTGTGAGTGAGTGCTGATGGTGCTCAGGGCAACATATGTGTGACCATCTGTTTACAAGAAGATGGTTGGTATGCAGTTGGTTAATCGGCTCTTCAACACACAAACAACACACACACGCACTTCCAGGGAACCTATCGGGTCAAGTCAATGCCTAATCCTTCTGCTGCACTTCCAGCTCCGCCGGTCCACCTGACTTCCTCAATTCTCCCCCCAGTGGTCATGTTTAAGATGCCTCCAAACCGCCCTGCCCTGCAGAGTTTTCTGATGGTTCCTCTCTTCCAATAGTGGAATTTCAATCTTTATTTCATCCTCGTTAGAAATTTTCAGCATGTCTTTTTTTTAAACTTCTCTCTCAAAACTGCCAAAAACCTTTTTTTTTAAAAATGTGTTTTAAAGGGAGCTGTTGTAGGTCAAGCAAGGACTAAAACAATGTTTTTAAGAGACAATGACAGTGGATTGATTTCTAAAGATTTGTCCAATTAGACTGGACTCTAATCTGGATTTGTGGTGTTTTCACTGTTGTAAAGTTGCCAAAAGCACACTAAGTACAGGCTGACATTTTGAACTCGGGCCATGTTGCTTTTAAGGTGAAAGCTCTGAGCCATCGCACCTGTTGTTTTTACATAGATACTTAGCTTTTAGTCTGTTTTGCTGTGGTTAATTTTCCTGTGGAGTCTGTTTCTAGTCACTTTTCTGGGTCATTCTGTGTGTCCCAGTGCTTTAATGTTAAAACCTGAAGGTAACCCTTGGACTGTTGCTCCAGCTTCTGTGTCAGTAGGTATGTTGTCCTGATCCTGTCTGCGATCAGAGGTGACATTTGGTCTGGCAGGATTAGAAATCTTGATCCCTTGAAAGAGTAAACGCACAGGGAAATAAACATGTCATTACGTGCTAGCATGTGTATGCTCTATGATTTGCCCTGAGGTGGCCTCCTTTCTGATAGCTCTGCTGTCTAGGATTAGGCTCAAGGCTCTGTACTCAGATAAACACCATTCCCAGCACAGACCTGTCCGAGCTCACTCCCTCACTGAGATTTACCGTTAGTTGGCTTCAGGAGCAACTTGAAAACCTGGCCAGTAACGAGGATGAAGTCAGTCAATGCTAACTTTAAACCAAACCCCAGGGCTAGAGAGACATGTGGACACAGCGAAGTCTCCATGAGGGCTTCCTAAGGACGTCACCTGTAACCAGGCTCTTCTTCTTTTCATTGATACTGGATTTTATACGATTTTGAGTGGATTCAAGAAGCTTTTTGGTTGAAATGAAAGCTGGGGTTTGAGCTTGCGTACAGAAAGTATGGGAATAGGCAGCTCCTTTGCACCAAGATCTGATCAAATCTTTACCATAAGGTATGTCTAAGTTTGAGGTTTTGACTGTCTTACCTGTGTCCTGTGGTTTCGTCTGTGTGTGTAGCTTACCACAGTCCCTAAAAAATGACCTTGTTTCTTGACCTATTTATTAAAAAACTACCACAGAGCAGACGTCACTCAGCACTGACAGGGATCAATGTCAGTGGGTCACTATATAATTTTAATATTTATGTTAATGCACTTACAAATATGACACAGGAAGATATGGGTGATATAAACAGGGACTATTGGGCAAATAAAACAGAAAAACAAAAAAAGACGGAGGTAAACGATTCAGGTTTCAAGCATCTCCTAATCCTGACCTAATCCTACTGCTCGTAAATATTATGACATTCTGTGTTTTCCTGTCTTGTAGGCCATTTGCAACATATTCAAATTGTTATAAATGGACCTTTTTTTTGTGCATTTCAAATTTAGAAATTAAGGCAGGGAAAGTCTTGTGTTAAGGGTTCCACAGTCCAACTTCATTATGTTTTAGATGGTCTGTAGAGCAGTTTGCTCAGCTGCGTCTCCGTGCTCTTATCACAGAGTGAGCTTGGCACCGAGGCAGAACCTCCCACGGATCATCCTCAAAGGAATCTTCCAGGGGGTTAAAGTGGTTCGTGGACCAGACTGGGACTGGGGCAACCAAGACGGTGAGTGGTGTGTGTGTGTGTGTATGTCTGTGTGTGTGTGTTGAGGGGGAACTGTTCATACCACTAACCTGGCACTGCCAACTCAGCAAAGCCCCCTGCCTCAGTGAGCATGGAGCTGTACCTCTTCAAAGTGTTTCACCATCCACAACCCCATAATAACATTCTAACCTCACATCTCATTAACCTGCAGAGTGTTGTGTTAATATGTGTCTGCGTGCACTTATATTGCCAGTGACTCATCTGAGTCTGTCCCACAGATGTGCCTGCCTGTTTGTGTCTGTCTTTATTGAGTCCTTGTTTTTGTAACCAGTATGTTCCTGGAGTTTCTTTTTCCATCCCTGTGTAAGTGGCATAAACTGAGAGAAGTCCTTCACTTGAAGTTTCGAGACAGTAGAGAATGGATAATGTTTCCTGCAGTGAACACTCTGTGAATGTCGACACATTATGTGATGAACTAAGAGTCTTCACTGTTCTTTTTTCCAGATCTAAACAGTCTGCACCGCTTGATGTTTGAAATAGCTTAAATCTAGACTAAAACATCAGTGGGATTTATTTTAAAGCCCCTGAATGTTTCCTTAATATGGATTTTATTATGTCTTTATGTTTTGATGGTCTGGGGTCACTGTTGTGAGAATAGCAATGCTCCCTTTTTCTCGTCTAGAGCGAATGAGTCAAAATGTCCTTTTGGTGTCTTTGAAATTGACTCCCTGGGGTTTGGTTAAGTCACTCATCAGGCTTGAATGGTGTGTGCGGTAAGTGCGTACACCACAGTCTGAGCATGCTCAGAATCCCGCAGCCCACTGTGTCGTCTTACGGGTCACTGGTTTAGTTGGTGTGGTTAGGCACTGATGCAGCTTGATGACTTTAATGGCTTAACAAGGGTTTTTCTTTCATCACACAACTTCATGTGTGGATCTGTAACCATCTTGTGATGCAGCACGTCCACTAAGAAGTGGATGGAAATGTTTGTTGTTTAATGGTGATTTTTTTTTTTTGTATTTTGATGTTCAAATCTAGAAGTTGTGTTTGTCAGGTGTTTGATTCATAGAGAAACTAGACTGTAGAAAATAGAAGTGAATGACTTTGACACTTGGCAGCTTATGTCCCCACAGGGAAACTGTCTCTCTCACACCTCTGTCTGTCACCTCATTTGTTACATGAGTACTCTGTTTTTCTCACCTTTTTTTTTTTTCCCGCTCATCAAAACACACCACCATCCTCCAACTAATGACTCTCCTCTCTTTTAATGGGCTGATTTTCCTTTCACTGCCTTTGTCTCCTGCACACTGTTAGCTGTTTGCATATTTATTTTGTGTGTTTGTGTGCATTTATGTGTGTGTATAGGTGGGGAGGGTAAGGTTGGGAAGGTAGTGGACATTCGCGGCTGGGACACAGAGTCTGGCCGCAGCGTGGCCAGTGTCACCTGGTCTAATGGCACCACCAACGTCTACCGAATGGGCCACAAGGGCAAGGTAGACCTCAAGTATGTGTCAGACGGCCAAGGAGGCTTCTATTACAAAGATCACCTACCAAAGCTCGGTAAGATGGTCATACTACTCTTTTACTGTGTAATAGGTCTTCAGTGGGCTACCTAAACACATATACTGATTTTAAACCCAAAATATTATCTAAACTATGACACCTGTCTCTCCAGGAGAGCACGCTGAGCTGCAGCGCCAGGAGAGCGCTGACGGCCACTCCTTCCAGCAGGGCGATAAGGTCAAATGTCTCTTGGAGGTGGACATCCTGCGGCAGATGCAGGAGGGTCATGGAGGGTGGAACCCCAAAATGGCTGAGGTATTAATACCTTCCCTTCTGCCCGAAGGATGAATAACACAGTACCAGTTAACAATAGACAGCTTTACATAACTTCCCATTGAATTCACATAGAATGCATTAGTACAAAGTGTACTTCCTTCTTTCTTTCTTTTTTTCCAGCTAGCTCATACTGTACGCTTATGTAGTCTTTATGTTTTCAATAACCACGGCCTCACGGTTAAAACACATGTGCCTCCAGAACCTGGCATACAGAATATTTATATAAGTGGCTCAGATGGATGTTACAACACAGTGAAAGGAAACAGAGCATCCAACTCTCAAATCACAGCTGCTAAAGGGAACATTAAGGTCACAGCTATGCAGAGGAAGACCCAGGGTGAAACAGTCTATTTGTGTTTGCAGTACATTTGCCGGATCGGGACCGTTCACAGAATCACTGACCGAGGAGATGTCCGAGTCCAGTACAGCAACAACATCCGCTGGACGTTCCATCCCGGTGCACTCACCAAGGTACCGAGGAGGATAATTGGTTTAACACAATGAATTCAGCTCTTTTTTATTTTTATAACTTTGTAACTTTGTTAATAATTTCATTGCTTTTCTCTCTCGTAGGTGAACACTTTTGGAGTTGGTGAACTAGTAAGAGTCCTGGAGGACATGGAGAGTGTGAAGAGACTGCAGGCCGGCCATGGAGAGTGGACGGACAGCATGACTCCTGTATGCTCATTCACCCTTATAAGCTTAACTATGCTATTTTATCATTGATTATGGTTTGATAACTTGAAGACTTTGTAATCTGACTTTGACTTGACATCAGTGACTCATGATGTCACCTGGACTTTTCACTTGGAGTGACAGACCTGTAAGTTATTACCTCCACCAAAAGGGTTATATTTTCACCTGCTATCATTTGTTTGTTTGTTTGGGACATTATGAAAAACTACTGAACAGATGTCACTGATTTTTGAGAGATAAAATGGAAAGAAAAAAGGAAAGAAGGAAAGAAAATCTTGTGCTAGATCAGAGGATGCATACTCTCTGGACTCAACAAAAATCCCTTTCTCTTTTAATAGATGAATATTTTAATAAGATACTGTTGCTCTTTCACCACAAGAATGCAACAGTGTTCAGTTTATACCATCAGTACAGCTGGATTATGGGTTGGCAGAGGTTTGTCTTCTCTGAGTGCTTCCTGGTTATTGACTATATGTGTTTACTAACTGTTAGACAATAGAAACATTAAGCCTAACAACTTATGTAGAACCCAAAATGCAAAATTTGTTGGTCTTGACTCAGGATTTTAAGACTCTGACTGCCTTCAGGTCAGTCCCGGTCCTCAACGACAAGCGATAGCAAGTGACACAGTTAGAGTTCCTCACTGAAGTAAAGCCTTGATTTGGCAGACATCCCTCTGAATTAAGACTGACCTACATCACAAAAATTGGGCGTACATCAGGAACTAATCAAATTTAGCAACGTTTCCTCGAACGTGGCCTGATTATGTACTTAAAATGATAAAGGTACAGAAATTGGTTGTGTAAAATCTGTTAAAGCTTCTCACCTACTCATGCAACATCCGCTTTACTTACTCTTTACTTTTCATAGGTGCTTGGCCAGGTCGGGAAGGTGTTGAAAGTATATGCGGACGGTGACCTCCGGGTGGCATTTGGAGGCCAGACGTGGACGTTCAACCCGGCGTGCCTCTCAGCCCAGCCCGTGGAGGTGGACGCCAACCTCATGACAGCCGAGAACCCCAACGAATCTGGAAGTAAGACCTCTGCCGGGACGAGGGGACTCATCTCTAAACGCTCCACCTCCAGCTTTACCTGCTGCGTGCATTCATTCATTCATCCTCCCACCCCCGCCCTCAGCTACGCATGCTTTCTCACACAGGCTGAGACTGTGGCATCAATGACTTGTCTTTTTAAACTGTTTTCAGCAGTGTGTGTGGACGGGGGCGTCCATTTCTTGAAGTGTTTCTCTCTGTAGCATGTCACGATCCTGCATGTTGACAGCGAGAGGCTTTGGCAGCGCAGCAGACATTTGTCATCGTGTCAGAAGTTCTCAGCAGTCTCTTAATCATGACAAAATCTACTCTGTGTGTGTTCACCTCAGCGGATACTGAGTGATGTGTGTGTCCGTGAACGTGTGTGTGGTCAACTGCATGGAGGGACATTTTGACTCATTCTTGTGGTTTTCTTCACTTCAGCTTTGACATATTCATTAACCAGTGTGACTTTGAGGCGTTTTTTTTGTTTTTGTTTTTGTTTCCCTGCAAGGCTTACGTGGTGTTACCATTAGACTGAAAAATCTAATTTGTCTTTCTTTTCTGTCCCCTTTTCACACCCTTCCTCCCCACACCCCTCCTCCTCCTCCTCCATCTGACTGTCTCTGTTCAGGTACTGTCATCTCAGTGTTGGAGAAGCTGCTGTCTCAGTCCACAGAGCAGGACAATCCCAGCCGGCTGGTCATCGAGGCAGCACACGGCAGTGCCAACAAAGTGCGGGAGCTGGTGCAGAAGTATCCTGACAAGGTTAGTGCAGCACTCCTTTGCTTTGCTGCAGTCCGCTGTCTGTTCCAAGAGCTCCTTCCACCGGGGCACTGAGAGTGTGGGTGGAGATTTTAAGGGCCAGATTGACTTATTGAGACAGATAAGGCAATAATCTACCCTGGAGTTTACCAGTCTGACTGAGAGTTGCTCATTATGCCACATATACCTCAGGTATTTTTTAAATTAAAGTCATTAGTTTTATGATTTTCTTGATGTGCAGTCTTATATATTTGTTTTTCCAGACTGCTACTCTTTATGTTTTATGTTCATACTGTGTATATAATGTTCCCATTTATGTAATTTTTTATTTTATATTACTTTAAATTGATTTGTTTATATTAGTATATTCTATACTTTTTTTTCTATCCATTTTTACTGCTGTAGCTCTTTGAATTTCCCTGTTGTGGGACAATGAAGGAGTTATCTTATTTATTTTTGGTACATGTAGTGACATGCATCAGAGTAACAGAGAGGGTGATGAGATGAATTGTCAAACACTGGTTACGACAACGGTGACCGTGTTCATTAATAAATAATTAAATTGTTTCTCACAAGGCTGGAAGAGAAAGAAAGAAAGACATCAAACTCAAACTATGCTAAGTTGGGAGGGTGTAAATTCAGACGACTGTGAAGTTTTAGGGATCCACAAAACATTGCAGCATAGATGAAATGCTCATATCACAGAGGAGTTATCTGATCCTTCAGGAAGATGGTAGGTGTTGGTGGGAAACTTTGTTTCAGTTTGTTACTGAGTTTTATGGCAGAGGTTGGGAATAATGGAATGCTTTTGAAGATGTATTTTCATAGAAAAGAGATCTGTGTGTGTGTGTGTGGGTGTGTGTCATCAGTTGTCCTCCTCATTCACACACATGGTAATGTTATGAACTTTTTATGAATAAGGAGAGTGAAAGGTGAAGGTGGTTAGAGGGAAGCAGGTTGTATGCACTACATCCTGAACTCTTTTCCTTTTATTGTTCCCAAAATTAATTTGCTATTGGCTGTGTCTGTTAATGTTTTCAGTACAGGAGAAACTCGAGATGATTATATTTTTTACCATCTCCAAATTTATGTTGTAGCATAAGTTACACAGCATTAGAAATTATTAAGTTAAACAATTTAGAATTAAAAAAAAACAAGTTATCAGTTACATAAAATATACCAACATGTTTTATTATATCCTGTGACTGATGACAAGGGATGGACTAAGCTTCCATTCCAAAGAGCTTCATGATGAACTATACTGTCATAAAAGTGTTTTTCTTCACCATGCAAAATTATTTTCCCAGTCATCTGCGAAACCTGTGATCCTCAGTCCATCAGATGTTTTGTCATTTTATAGTTTTCCTGATTTTCCTAGGTTTCTTTTTTCATCATTTTTCAATTTCTTCTAAATGATGACTCAATCATTTCGGACGTGGACTCTTTTGTGTCTGAACTAACTTGAAATGATACACAGCTGTCAAGGAAGTGTCCAATTACTTTTGAATATTTGCGGTTCAGGCACTTTGTATTAGAATGTCTACATCTTATGATACGATACGATACGTTACAATACGATACGATATACTTTATTGTCCCCATAGCAAAATTTGGACTCGTATGCTGCACACAACATGCCTCTATAATGATAGAACAAACAACATCTTACATTTAGTTCTTTAAACATCAACATAAACTAGGCAAATTAAACTGAGACTAATGTTTATAATGTGATAGTATATAATGTATAATACATCTAAGATTTAAAAAAAATGTGTCAATGTTTATCACTGGGATTTAGTTGTGTTCCTGACTACACGTGTACTCTGTGTTGACAACACTACTTACTGGGATTATGTGTATCATGTGTGTGACGAACGTGGCTGCTGTTCATGAACAGATTATTTTCAGCTGGTCTACGTTCAGCTCAGTTAGTGTCCACTCTACCACCGCTTCTGATGAATCTTCACCCGTGTCTGTGTTCCTGGCAGGTGGACATCAAGAACCAGGGCAAGACCGCACTGCAGGTCGCCGCTCACCAAGGCCACATGGAGGTGGTGAAGGCCCTGCTGCAGGCCAACAGCTCCATCGAGGTCAAGGATGAAGATGGAGACACAGCATTGCACTACACTGCCTTCGGGTGAGGACACACACACACGTTTTCCTGTACACATGTATAGACACTGAGTGCTAGTCTACAACAGGAGCAGCTTTTCTCAGATGTCCCTTTCCTTGCAATGTGATAATCTGTTCAAAGAAGTGGCTGCATTAATGTGCTGCTTAATAAGCCAAACAAATCTCCTCCTCACTGAATTAACATGTGCTCAGATAAAATCTATTCAAAGATAAATGGATTAAAATAAGGGTTTCACGGCTTCTCCTTGTAGCATGTGTGCAAACAAATAACTGGCTTAAAATGGATATTTGTGTGAACCAACCTTTAGCTTTGTGTAGGTGTGTTTGTACACTGGTTTGAATTAATACAATTTACATTTGGATAATTTTACTTAACAGAAATCAGGGAAAGTGACGAGTATTTTATGTTTCTGTGTCTGTTTCTTTTAGTAATCAGGCGGAGATCGCACGGCTGCTGTTGAGTAAGGGGGCAAACGTCAACCTCCTGAACAACTCCATGTGCACGGCGCTCCACATCGCCGTCAACAAGGGCTTCACTGACGTGGTGCGGGTGCTCACCGAACATTCGGCTGACGTCAATCTCCAGGTGAGAGGATGTAGGATGACTAATCCAGCACGTTGATTAAAATGAGTTGCCGTTCAAATCCCAGCCCAAGATGTCAGTGTGTTTGAGTTTTGATAATCATTTCAGTGTCCCTTTTCAGTCCTTATATTTTATTTTAATTATATCGGTTTTGTCTGTGGGGAGAAAAACCCTTGCGCAAACCAAGATCTACAGTAACTTTATAGTTCTCAATATAATTCATGCATCAGTCATCCAGTGACATAATACTGTCTTCTCACATATGTATTTGTTTTAATGTAGCTAAGTACAAAATCCTTATCATGGCTCAGTCACTAGTGTTTACAAATTGAACTCCTGGTTCATTAGCTAAACAATGACAGGGGGTCGACCACAGAGTGAGTGTCTGGTTTTGCCAATGAGCCAATGACTGAGCTTCTCTGGCTATACACATGTCATAAGCAGCTCACACGTTGCCATTTCAAGCAGTTGTGACCACACTGATTCAAACGTTCATGGTATTTGACTGTGACCCTGCTTCACTTCAGCCCTCAGCTTCATTAGGGCAATTTACTGTCTCTTAGTGGATTTTCAGATGGTATAACATGCCTGTAACCAGGCCCAGAATTCACTACCCAACTCATTTCTTTCTGCTTGAATAGTGTGGCTACTCAGCTAAAAACATGGCTGCCTCGAGTTTGTTTGTGTTTGTGTGTGGCAAATGTTCATGTGGTCTGTCTTTTTATAGAAAGAGGCAAATTGACAAAGACCAAGATTTGATTAAAAATCCAAATTGATCCATGATTTTTGTGTGTGTGGTTATTATTCAAGGAGCAAATAATAACATTTTGGATAAGACTAAAGGATGGGATCATGTTTGAAAAAATAACCAAATGTTTTAAAAAGATAGTGTTGCTATTTTGTTCAGTAATTTGCATTCGCACAGCTGGGTCATGACTTATTGAAGGTGTTTGCTCTCCGAGTGCTTTGTAGTCTGCAGTACCACTTTACCTTTAATGCGTGCAACAGCTTCACTAAATGTGCTCCATGTCCATTTTTGTCCACTCTGTTTATCAGGATTCGTATGGGGACACACCACTCCATGACGCCATTGCTAAAGATTTCCGTAACATCATTGAGATCCTGGTCGTGGTGCCCAACATTGACTTCACCCAGCAGAATCACAGAGGCTTCAACCTGCTGCACCATGCTGCCCTCAAAGGAAACAAACTGTGAGTTGGAATAATAAAAGTCGACTCTTTCTAAGACTTAGTGGTAAAAAAAAAATGTAACGACTCTTAAATACATTTGGGCTTTGATCTGGGGGCATTAGAGGAACTGCATCCTTGGGTAAAACTTATTCAGCAACACAGGTTTTAATCAGTTTCTGGGTGTGCAACTACAAATCTAGCTTGCTGTCACGTGTGTGCATCAACCAAATTAGACACCTCTGAAATGTAACTAGCATAAAATCCAGTCTCTGCCGTGAGCGTCATTTCCATTGTTTTCAATCCACCCAGCTGTCTGCAGTGGTTTGGTAGATTCAAACGCATGTATCTGATGTGTGCATTGGAAATGATGGTTATGATTGTGTGTGTGTGGGAATCTCTCTCTCTCTGTGGGTTCAAATGAGGATTCAAAGGTCAACTCTCAACGCTATCCGTTACAGATAGAGAGCTCATCTCCCACACAGCTTCTGCTGCTGTCAGCAGGCTGGCAGTCAATATCAGGCAAAAATGCAACAACATTTACTTTTGCACCGTGTCTCCCTGTGCACACTTTTTTCTCTCTCTACATTTAGTGTAGTCGTTTTTCAGCAATGCAGATTTGGGATTCCTGAGTGGACAAAAATTCCAGAAATCCAAACAAATGCTGAACAGTGTGCCAGAAAGTATTTCCCAAGAAGGAGTTACTGAACACAGTAGCTGTAAGAGCCTTCATAACTTGGCTTAAGACTGTCTTGCTACTGTATAACAGCACTTATTGAGAGATACAAGGAAAGTACATTTATTTTTTCACTGAATACTAGAGCTTTTGACTTAAATTCTCTAAAAAAGGCTCCTGGGATTATAGTCCTTACTGAAACCTTACTATAACCTCCTTACTATAGTCCTTTCTGTGTGACAAATGGAAAGCTGGTGAAAGATCAACTCAGCCAGTCTCCTCCACACTGAGGTGCTTGAGGCCAAACATCAAAGCTGACACCTGTCACAAAGGCTCCATTGTCTTCTGTCTGTGTTGGTTTTAGGCTGGTTTGACACTGAAGGTTCTTAATCACAGACTGAGCCTCGACATGACACCGACCAGGCATTCAGAAACACAGCAGATAACCGAGTGTTCACACAGTGACGAGGTTTCATCCAGGCACAACGCAACTGCAATGCCTGGCTCCTTTTTGTTATGCCAGTGTGTCCTCCTCGGCCCATGTTGCATCACATCAGCTCCCACACACCTTGAATAGCCTAAAAAAAGTTCCCACAGTTGTCAGGACTACTCTGCCTATTTGTAAAGGTGTTATTGACAAATTTAAAATCTAAATGTCATGTAATGGTGCTATACAGATTATATAATTGCACCCACTAGTTTAACGCATCCTCTACAGTTGGTACATAGATAAAAGTGTACATTGTGCAACATCTGATACGTTGTTCAGACTTTGGAAAAATTTGGAATTTGGACCAAAATCAGAGAATAAGATAAAAACAGTCCTTATCAGCTATAATGGGAAAATGTTTGAACAAAATAATGTTGCCATGTTACCACAAGAGGGCAGCAGTGTTCAGTCTATCATCAGAACAGCTGGATTATGCTTTGGCTGAGGTTTGCACTCGCTTGGTGCTTTCTAGTTATTTTCTCAAATAAAAACCAACAGTCAATTAATAGCCTGGATTATGTTCCATATAAACAAATAAAGCCTGGACCCCAAATACAATAAAACTGTATTTATGCGTAATTCAAGTAAAAACTGAACTGAGTCATGGTCTTAAAACAAGTCAAAATAACTCACTGTGCTGACATCAACAAAACAGGAATAAGTGAGGAGAAGGATAGTGACCCTTCTTATGTCTGTTTGTCTTTTTAGGAGTTGATGTTTCCCTCAGTGCCTGACCATGTTGAGCTTCCTGCTTCTTTGCTTTGGGGCTTTTATGACCTCATATGAACTTTCCTTCCCAAATTATAACAAAACCATGTAATGGAAAATTGTCCCTGGTTCTTTTTAAAGAGGTGCCATGAAAGAAAGGAAGTAGGAATGAAAAACACCAGCATCGCCATAAATTTCCTCCCCGAAGCAATGCCACTTCATTCAAGGTTTCAATTAGAGACTTTTAAAGTGTATCTTATGTAATTTGATGGATAATATCCTGGAAATTTATATTCCAAAGACTGGGGGCCCTGGTATTGTCATTAGTAAAGATTTCCAGGCTGAGTGCATTACCATACCTCGGTCTTCTAGTTATTTGCCTGCAGAATCTCCACCATCTGTTTATGCCAGTCTGTTAAGGATGGAAGAAAATCAGTCAATCTACTTTTCCTCCTCAAAGGAAAGCTCAATTCTGACTTCCAGATCTCTCCTCCCAGTGACCCACATTTCTATATCACTTCAACAATCAGGCCCCTCTTAGCATACATGGTACACACCTTGAAAATGATCTTACAAAGCAAATACAATCTCAGTACGGTGCTGTGCATGAGTGCAATATGTGAACTAAAGTCGACAGAGCAAAGAGGGGGGGGAAAAAAAAGAAAGTTGGCAAGCATTAACGGCAAGTGAGAGAGGAAAAGGGACGGGAGCGGAGGCCGCAGTAGACAGCCATTTAATAAATGTCCGATCTGTTCTGGCAAGTGTCATATGTGCAGTTCTGGGAGTTTAGGCTGGCTTCGCCGGCATTCATTTAGCCTGACATCAGCCGCTGCAGCAAAAGTAGAGACACAGGATTTACAGTGTCCAGAATCAGCTCGGTTCACCACTTCATTTATATATCATCAGTCAGGCACAGAGCGGGCTGATGCAGCTCAGCGCCTGTGTTTTCTATAATCATTTTTAGTGTGCTATAACTGATATGCAAATTGTAATATATAGTTTGAAGGTACCCAGGCATTAAATTGAGAGTAACTTTAAAAGTATATTTACTTCATTAATAATTCACCCAGCTTTTTATTGACAGTTACCACCAGTTAACCCAGCTGTCTGCTTTTTCTCTGGCAAGTCGATCTTTGTTTTACTGTTGTCTGCTTTACCAGTAAAGATCATCCATAAAGAGCTCCTGAGAGCAGCTGTGACCCTTTTTTGAGACAGAAAGACAAGAATGTTTTGTTTATTAGAGTATTTATTTATTGTGAGGAAATGGAAAAAGAGGGCTAGAGGCCAAGTTCACAAACAGTCCTGGGAAAGAAAAGAAACAAGGCATGATGCCAGATTTCTTCAACGTGATATAAGAGGCCAATAAATGTACAGGATGGTTAAGGTGTTTACTGTATTTACTTGAAAAGAAAGACTACTTGGTTGAATTTCTTCCTCAGTTCTGCAGTATCACCTCCTTATAGATTCATTGTTTTCTACTCATTTGTCCTTCTATTCTTCCTTTTCTTAAAAACCCTCCTTTTTATACTGTTTTTGGACTAGATTTTATTGTTGTAGCTAATTATTTAAATCAAATCCTTTATTGTTAATATAATTTAAAGAACTCGTAATCTCACAATGTGTATTTCTTCTACTTTTATTAAGATTTGATCAAGAAGCAACTTACAAACAAGCATGATGCAAACTCCCAAAAATAACTAGATGATGACTTCAGTCCCTTGGAAAGTCATTACCAGTGAGCCCGAGATGCCCTCTGGCTGCTCTGCACGAAGGCATGTTTGTACAAAACTGCCTCAAAAGGCCGGCTCGTGTCTGAATATTCATGAACACACAGGAGTAACGATTATGGAAATAAAGCAGACAGTCGGAGGCGTAGCGGGTATGGAGGTGACACACGGCTGATATCCAGCGTGAGAGGCTGCTCCAGAACTGCGAGGCTCTTTAAGCTAACAGAGGTGGTCTGGAGCCGACACAAAAGCAGGAACTGTGCGACCCTCCAGCAGTACCTCAGCCACACACGTGCAGACACACACATACTGAACTGCAATGCAGGTACAGATGACCTCCAACACAGTGTCTCCAGAACAGCCTTCATCCCTTACAACACAGAGGCGATCCTACTCATACATGACTGTACATGTAGCAGCCTGTGCCCTCAGCAGTCCAGACCTCACTAATGCATTTAAAACATATTAACAGTCAGCTGCTAATGAGCTTGCAGATCTTGTAATATGTTAATTATCGTGAGTAAAGCTGCATTAAAACTGTCCCTGTTGCCCTAATACAAATATCACTGCAATTCAGTCCCAACCATGTATCAGTGTTTGTTAAAGCCAGCAATTTGCATTGAAAAGGTTTTCTATTAGGTTGAGAGTGTAGTAGCTATTGTGCAGGGGAGTAGGAGGTAAACAAATCAATACATGCATGTATGCTGCATATATAGCAATAATGCATGCCAATTGTGGTTGAATAAAATACAAATAAATAGCACACTATAATCTAACTCTAACACAAAATAAATATTTTTAGTTGCTAAGATACACATACAGAGATACGATGCTAAGATACAGATCTTGGATTTTACCTGTCTCAAAAAAAAGAGAGAGATAATAATGTTACATAATGAAAGAGAAGAAGAGAAAATCAAATCTTTGCCTCAGTCATTATAAAGTTTGCTCAGATCTGTATTGTAACTGTATCGCTATATGTGACCTTTGCGCTACATATTTTTTGAATGAATTATTTTATTTTATTTTTTTCAATTTGAGAGGGGGAGGGAGAGAGATAGGGTGTTACCCAAGGTGCAAATTATTACATTTGGGAGTGATCAGAGGATGGGATCTCTCCCAAATCCCATTAAAAATCTCTATATGTTATAATGAGCGATTGGAAGGATTGATTGTGTTGAAAATCTACTCAAGTAAAGAATGATAATGTCTACAATCTGACACAATTCAGTAGAGATCAGACATGGATTATGTCTTTGCAGAGTTTTTTTTATTACTGGATTAATTATGAACCAGTCCGTTTATTTTTGTATTATAGAAACAAGCATCCCTGTCTGCTGTCCATCAGTCTTCTTCATTTTAGGGGAAAAAAAACAGAAACTAGTGTCATCTGTCAGCATGTGAAACACCAGTGTGTCCACCCAACAGAGCCAACATTAAAATTAACCTAACATCCATAGAAAGTTTGCCTCACGTCACACGAAAGCCTCCGTGGTGACATGCCGGCTTCCTGGGCGCTGGCTAACACTGTCAGCTTCAATTTCACACGCCATAAAGCAGACTCAGCTACAGAGCAGAGGACAACTTCACAGTGCAGCCCATCCTGGCACTGCAGCATCAGCCCGCTGCACGAAACACAAAAAAGTTAGTCTCACTTCACTTCACCAAATGTGACCGCACCGCAACTGAACTTCTTCTATTCCTCTTAACCCTTCAGATTACACACTGTAATCTGACAAAACCATGTGGGCCACAAAGCGGGGGGGGTTAAAATTTGTGACCTTCAAAGAACTGAGCGTTGATGTCCTCTCTGGTGTCGGGTGTCGAGTTGTGAGATGCTGATCGTGGCGTTAGTGATGTTCTGTCCGTGTTGTAGCACCCTGGTTGGATACTGAATGTGATGGTGAGCTTTCTTGTCAGATCGGCTTGTTAACAGCTCTGTAACAGCTGCGTCTCTGTCTGAGCTCGTGTCAAGTACTGACATCCAGGATAATATAAGCTTCCAATTCTGGGAGGTTTCGGCTGTGTGCATGTCGACAGTGGTGTTGTTGTCGGTGTGCTGTCTCAGAATACACAAGGGATATTGTTTTTTTACTTTCTTTATACATAATACATTGTAGTCTAATAAAAGCAACATTCAACTGTTATTTTTTAGAGTTTGATATGACAAAAACAAATACTCTGGGCTAATGGTGACAGATTTAACTGTTCTTAATTTAAGCCCTGAGCCACGAGGAGTGTTGTGGCTAATTGAGTCTTGTGTTGTTTGTCTTGGCTGCAGGGCTACAGAAAAGATCCTGGCAAGAGCACGGCAGCTGGTGGACGTTAAGAAGGAGGACGGCTTCTCCGCGTTGCATCTGGCCGCTCTCAACAACCACAGAGATGTCGCCGAGATCCTCATCAAGGAGGTGAGCTGAGAACCGGCGCAGATCAGTGGCGTTTGAAGACTGCTTCAGCAAAGTATGCAACCATCACTTTTAATACCTCCCCCCCCACCGTCGTCTCCTAAACAGGGACGCTGCGACATCAACATCCGCAACAACCGCAACCAGACGCCGCTGCAGCTGGCGGTGACGCAGGGCCACACCGATCTGGTGCAGCT